>JBBIGB010305895.1:0-11131 GCA_037577075.1 Alestopetersius hilgendorfi | reverse complement strand
GAGTTTCACATTTAGAGTGAGAGATATATTTTTCATATTTAACATTTAGATTTAAGATCATTTTAGGCAAATCCTCCATGTTGGTGAGGGAATATCACAGCACACAGTCCTGCCCCCTGCTAAGTAACAGCCAATTGTAATTGTGGGGTGTGGCCAATTAGCATATTTCTAAACATTTAAAAATCCCACATTTAGAGTCGCCGTTTGTAAACATTGCCACTCAAAGACTTGGGACTTGACTTGGACTCTGTAAAAAAGACTTGTGAACATCTCTGCCTCTTCTGTTCACACCCCAATATTTTATCTTTTGAATTCCATTACATCACCCATCAGACCCCAACACCATTGCTGCTGGCTGTTGCAACCTTCGGCCCACCTCCAGATGACAGCTCCCCACTCTTAATTCTTCTTGTTGACAACCTCTCGATCGACAAGCTACATACAGACAGCTCTGTCATTGGTGACTAACCAGGCCTCTCGCTTATCTCTTATACATATTTTCCTATATATTCCCTATACATTTAACAAATCCCACTTACCCTCTTAACTGTTTTTCCTTACTTCTGTATTAATCTGATTTCTTTTTCTCTTTGACAGGGTTTGTTATGGTGTGTAACTAGCAGTAACTTGGTTAAAAGCTATTGTTGATTTAAGTTTAGTTTTACAGGTTTTAAGAACAGTTGTGGACTTTAAGCACTGATGTACGTCGCTCTGGATAAGAGCGTCTGCTAAATGCTGTAAACGTAAATGTCATCTTTTGGTCTGTACCTCAACAAGTTTCCTCCGACCCATAAAACGTAACATCCTTGACCTTGTCTTCACCAGAGCTACTCCAGCACTTTTGGCTACTCCTCTCGATTTCTCAGATTATTGTCTTTTGACATTTGCATTCTCTCTCCAGACCTCCTCCATCCAACATACCGTCCAACCACCTTCAACTGCTCACTGCACTTCCTGCATCTGCTCTTTCCTTTTTCAAAACCAAGCAAGAAGTTGCATCCAACTCTCACATTTTCTCCACGTCTAAAACCTCCTCCTTCTTCTGCTGCTTCCAGCTCATCAGAGGCCTTTGCCTCCTTCAATGAAAAACTTGACAAATCAGATGATCTTTCCGAGCAGTCATCACCTCTCTTACTTCCTCTCGACTTGCGGACTACTCTCCATTTACCTCCTTTCGCCTGCTTCCACTGATCACCATCTGCTCTTGAGACCCTGCAAACCTACCACACCAGCACTGGATCCAATCCCATCACCCACACATCTGACCATATCCATGGATCTTCTCCCTTGTATTGCTCATATAATAAACGGGTCCCTAGAAACAGGCCATGTCCCAGCGGCCTTCAAATCAGCTGTTGTCACAACAATTATAAAGAAGACCATGATTGACATCGCTGTTTTTAACTGAATTATCACTTTAAGGTGTGAACGAGTGACCTGCACTAAACGTGTGTCCATAAGGCTGGTGGATATGATGGGGAGTCACTCAGATTGCACGTTAAACAGTTTAATGTTGAGCTCCGCATACGCAGAAGACCTTTTTACAGAGCTTTAATGGGGAGAAATGATCAGTGGGCTTCCCTAGCAGACAGCAAGGCTGGGTAAACTGACGAGGAGCAGAGGAGGAGGCTGATAAATTATTGAAGATGCCAATTAAATAATCTGCCATTTAGATCAAACGCAGCGGGTTGCTTTTTCAGCCTCGCAGGGTCTTTGGAAGAACGTTGAGCCTCAGGACAAGGCACCCCCCCACTAGTGTGATTCTGTAGCTAATACACACCGCAGAGGGCTTGCAGAACCCAAATATGTAACAATAAATTAAAAAGGCAAAAAAAATGTTCCTTCTGCACATGTTCAATAATGTAATAAAACTAAATATAAATGTAGAGTATTGTAACATGCTAGGAACTTCATTTATTTCCTCCTGACAATGTGCTTCTAATTTTTTTGACCCACCTTTTCCACACCCCCATGCCACACCAATCACCTGCATCTTGCCTGTAACTCCGCCCTCTAATTGTTCTCAGCTGCTCCTTGTTTGTGTCCCCTGTGAACAAAATCCTCTCATACCGTTCTCTTCTACCCAGGTTTACTACTGAGATATCTGCTGCCAAGTCTTCCTTCTTCAAAGCCAAGCTAGACGAATCTGCATCCAACCCTCGCAAACTCTGCCACATTTTCTTCACGTATCAAACCTCCTCCTCCTCCACTTTCTTCTTCTTCTCTCAGAGAAAATGCTGACAAGATCAAATGGTCCTTCCCTGAATTCATCACCTATCTTACCTACTCTCAACCTGCTGACTACCTTCTATTTACAGAGCAGTATCTCTTCTCATCTTCCACCTCGAAGCATACTGTATCTAACCAACTCAAGCAATTTCAATTGCAAAATGGACTTCATGACCTGCACCAATCTGGATTCAAACAGCACATTCAATAGAAACACTTCCAGCTGTTACTGAGCATCATCATACAGCCAAAACAGCAAAACTCACTTTGATTCTAATTCTTCTAGACATGCTTTTGACACTATAAACTACCAAAAACTTCACTTCACCAAATTCTGAATCACTGATTCTGCATGGCAAAATATTCCATCCTAAATTTTCCTTACAAAGTCTTACACTGGTGTTCCTCAGGGTTCGGTGCTTGGCCCTCTTCTCCTGTCCTTCACACTCACTCTTTTGGCAAAACTATATCTTCACTTGGTTTCTGCTACCACTGTTATGCTGATGACACTCAGGTCATGCTCTCTTTGTCGCCCGATGACTCTCTGATCTCGAACCTGATCTCTGTATGTCAGAATGACATTTCTCCTGGATGACAGCACATCACCTGAAGCTGAATCCCAGCAAACCTGAGCTCCTGTACATCCCAGGTGAGACATCCCCAAGCCTGATCTTGACATCACTTTTAGAAATGCTGCCATCACTCACACACAAGAAGCACAATCTCCCCTCTGACCCAAACCCCTTCTCAAAGGTCCAAGACCGGCATCACATCTCTTCTTGGTTTTAGCACCAAAGTGGTGGAACCAGTTTTCCTGAATGTCAAACTGCAGAGATCCTCACTGTCTCCAGACAGCAACTGAAGACCCTCCTTTTCACTGAGCACCAAGGAAAACATCAACATGTTCATGTTAAATTTAATTATCACAAACCTTTAATTTCTTCTCTGTATGGTCTGATATGGCATCCCTGGTAGAATCTTCTACCAGAAAATGTTACTAGCAGCTCTAGATATAAGTCTTCTTTAAAGACTAGAAAGCACCCATGTGTGTCGCTGTGGAGAAGAGCATCTGGCAAATGCTGTAAATGCAAATGTAAACTCGAACTGAACTAGGTTTTGCAAAACAACTTTACAAGAGAAGGAAAAGATATTATGAATTGATATGTTGCAATAAAGGTTTGTTCAGTATAATATAGAGTGAAAATGTCTCTCAAATCTCTGGGAAAGATCATCCTGGACCTCTTTTGGAAATCTTTCCACTGTGGAAAGATTAAAACGCTTTAAGGTGATGCAACAGCCGTAAAAAGGTGAGAATTCATCGTTCAGTATTTAGTGACTCACACTACACACGTGTATCCGTACAACTGGTGGATGTGATGGGGAATCACTCAGGTTGCATGTTAAATAGTTTAGTATTGATGCAAAGAGCTCCGTAAATGTCTTTATACAGAGCTTTAATGGAATGAAATGATCTGTGGGTTTCCCCGGCAGATAGGCAGGCAGGGTAAACGGGCAAGGAGGAGAGGAGGAGGCTGATAAATTATTGAAGATGCCAATTATATGCACTGCCATTTAGATCAAATGCAGTGGGCCGCTTTATCAGCCTCAGAGTGTCTTTGGAAGGAGGCGGAGCCTCTGAGTGAGGAACCGCACCTGCTGAAATGCATGTGCTGTAGTTGATACTGCAGGATTGCATAAATCAAATATGTAATAGAGTAAAAGGCAGAAAATCAGCAATTCTGTGTTCAAAAATGTAATAAAACTCAATCAAGTAACATTTATTATGATATTTATAAAATGCATTGAAACATGCTGTGTTTTGGACCGTCCTCCCTTTTTCTTTCTCACCAGCTGCTTCTGGTCGTTAGAAAAATTAAATGAGCCACACCCCTGTAGGACGTTCTGGTGGAAGAACTTCATTCATGAACACCACTCTCTCTTCATCACTGAGCACTCTCTTCAGTCTCCAGCTCGAAGATCACAACATCATTTCACTGAAACGTTAAAGTTAGAGCAGTTGGTGGGCTGGGGCTGTGATCAGTTGGTGGGCGTGCCTGTAAGTAGTCAGAGGGCATGGTCTCCTTCCAGTTGTTGGGCGGGGAACATGGAACATAAAGATCAGACTGGACATGTATCGTCGGCCAATAAGGAAACGATTCTAGAACCTTTCCTTTCCATCACTTTCAGTTGAGCTTTAAAAGGGTGGGAATTCATGCTGGACTTCAGAAAAGAGTGACCTGCACTACATGTGTGTCCATGAGGTTATGATTAGGGTTGCAGGGATTAGCTGGGTTGACTATGGACCGTGGTGTGAAATATTGTGGTTAATCCACCGTTAAGACTCCCCAAACACTGCCAGAAAATATCCGCCGGAACCAAAGACATATAATAGCGCGACTCGTACGGAAGACAACAAAACATGTCACCACCACTCTATATCCACCTTGGAAGCGCTTGAAGTCTCCTGTGTGGGAATATTTTGGATACCCTAAAGATGCTAAATGACTAGCCTATAGCTACTAGTGTCCCCTCTGAGAGTGTTTAGCAGTAGTGGCAATATTCTCTCACCTCATCGTTCAAGACTGAGCTCAGAAAAGTGCTCACCCTTCTGCACTTCAACTTGGACTGGTGTTGTGAACTGTTAAAGCTCATATATAGACAGGTTTTACATTTTTTTCTTTTATTGTCACTGCATTTAAATGTTTTAGCAGCAACAATTGACTCCAGTGCTGCCTATAGATGTGTATAGATTACTTTTATTTTATTGTTCTATGCAGAATCTTTAAAAAGCAGCAATTTTAACTGCATTTAAGGTAAACAGTGCAACACAAACTGAAAACATTAAAGATGAAGTTCATCAAAGGAGCTGGATGTGTTTACAGAACAAGTTTACTTGAATTTAATTACATAATTAAAATGTGTTAAAATACAGATTTAAACATCTGTTCACCTAGAGATTACTAGTTTTTTTTTAAATGTTTTTGACTGTAGTGTATTCAGAAGGCTGCAGTAACATCTCTCTGTGCAGGTCAGACACTTTTACAGCCTTACAGATGGTTACAGCGATGACTTTTATTTTACAAATTCATTTTTCTAAGCAGTATCTCCGAAAAGCAGCAATAAATAGCTTCTTTCGTATTAATAAATTAATACAGTTTTCTAATTGTTTTCTAATCGTTGCAACCCCAGTAATGAGCAGTTAGTATTTAATTCGGTTGCACAGTGTATGCGGCCACATCACTGCAAATCCTATGTTGTGCCTGTGACCCTAATAATGCTCTGTTTCCTACACAGGCTGGTTTGTTTACACACCATTCACTGGGCAGAAAAAAGGTTACCTTGTGCAGAAGAGGACTGATCCTCATCTAGGGGTGGTGGTGGTCTAGTGGGTAGGATACTTGCCACTGAACCAAGAGGTCCTGGGTTTGAATCCTAACTTTAGCACTACCACTGGGTTCCTAAGCAAGACCCTTAATCCAGAGTTGCTCCAGGGAGACTGCCCCCTGTAGGTAGGGGATGGAAGTTTGCTTTGGATAAAAGCCTCTGCTAAATGCTGTAAAGAACATCCCTTACTGTGTGCAAAGGACATGACTGGCAGTAACATTACAGCTGATCCCAAACCTGGAGTGTTTCTCAGTTGGGTGTCTTTTTCTGTTCTGTCAGTGGAATGTTTTTTTCCCACAGGTTAACGCTTTCCAGCACGTGGCCACACAGAATCAAGCTTTTATGACATAACTAGCATATACTCTGTGCCTGCTCTCTCTCTCCATCTCTCTTTTTATATCCTCTCTTCACTCTCCCTCGATCTCTCTCTTCTGTCTTCTCTTTTTGTCTCTCTCGTTTCATGTCTTTCTCTCTTTATCTATATATCTCCTTCTCTTTCTCTCATTCTCTTTCTGCCTGTCGATCTCTCTTCCTCTGAAGTGTTCTAATAATACCAAAGCCGTGGACACACAGCGAGCCTAAAAATAGTTTAGTCCAGTATTCCTCAGGAGGGTTCCCACATCATTATCTCTCTCACTCTCTCTCTCTCTCTCTCTCTCTCTCTCTCTCTCTCTCTCTCTCTCACTCTCACTCTTCAGTATCTTACTGCTAGTTTAGAATTCATCCTGAATCACAATCCAAGTCTCTTCACCCACAAATATATATTTCAACAATTGAGGGATTCAATGATACAGTGAATCAACAATCCAGTGATTCACAAGTCAAGATAACTTCATGACCATCTCTTCTATTCATGCTCACAGTGACCTTTGGATGAACAAGTCTGATCTCCACTTCTCCTGTGGAGGATGTTCCTCCAGTTTATTGGAGAACGATTCAAGTTGAACATTGGCTGCAGTTAAAAACTGAAATGCAGTTCAAACATCCTCTGTCAAGCAAACGAGTCCAACACTGCAGATACTGACCTCATTACTAATTATACATTTACACACACTGTTTCCATCTATCCGTCCATCCACTCACCCATCCATCCATTCGTTTACCCACCCAGGATCTATCCATCTGTCCATCCTTCCACTCATCTATCTACAAGAAAACAATTAGTATTGATTTGTAGATTCATCAGATCCAACATCCATAATCCAGTTCAGATCATTGTAGGAGCTTTTGGTGGTGGACAGGTTAGTATGGGCACTCTGTCTGGTCTGCAGCTCCATACACAGCAGGAGGCGCTGGTCAGGTGTTCTGACCCTTTTCTATCAGAGCAGCAGTGAACCTCTGGCACCCAGGACCCTTTCACGGGTTCTTTTGGTAGGTTTTGACTGCTGCACACCAGGAACCCCCACAAGACATGCTGACATAGTCAGCTGTCTCAAAGTGCTTCAGATCCTTTTTTTCTACTTCCAGCACCGATTTCAAGAACAGACTGTTCACTCACTGATTATAATATAATATAACCCTTCAGCTGGAGGCACTGAAACCAGATAATCAATGATCACTTCACTTGCAGTGGTGTTAATGTGCTGTTAATGTCATGACTGATTGTTCCATATGATGGCACAGCAGAGTGATATCAAACCTCGTTCACTGGAGTCTAGGCAAATTCTAAGTTTGTGTAATAATAGCTAACTATGCCTCTCGTTTCTGCTTGCTTATCCCCCCTCCAAAAAAAAAGCCTCTTATCCCCTTCCCTTCCTTACTTTTGTCTTAACCTCTGACTTTTCTTTGACAGGTGTTGTTTAAGTGTTAACTCAGCCTGCAGTAACTTGGTTGAATAGTGGACGTGGATTTACATTATTAGTTGACAAGTGATTGAACTTTACGGGTTTAAGAAACAGATGTGGATGACTTGAGCTCTGGATAAGAGTGTCAGCTAAATGCCGTAAATGTAATAAAACTGAGAAGTGGTCAGAGGTCACTTACTGAGGCGGGGAGTCCGGACGAGTGTCGCTGTTCTGGGAAACAGTCTCCACGTAAGAGTCCCAGTCGGATGCAGTGCGAGAATCATCAGGGCGGATGGGCCTCAATTCCCCATTTGAGCCGACAAAATAACGGTCTCCAACTAACAGAGTTAAACAGAAAAAAGAGAGACGTGTGTGTGGTACTGTGAGCAGTTAGTAGGCGTGGCTGCTAACACTTTTGGGGGCGTGGCTGTGAGCAGTTATTGAGCAGAACTGAACAGTTAGTGGGCGGGCTGTAAGCAGTTAATGGACAGGACTTTAAGCAGTTAGCGGGCAGTGCTGAGCAGTTTGTGGCTGTGTACAGTTATTGGAGACAGGCTCGGTTCGGGTAACTAGTAGTGGGGTGGGACTGTGAGCAGGTTGTGGGCGGGGCTGTGTACAGTTATTGGAGAGGACAGTTAGTAGTGGGTGGGACTGTGAGCAGTTTGTAGGAGGGGATGTGTACAATTATTGGACAGAACTGTTGGTACCGAGACTGCTGGAGCGCAGGTTTGGGTTCCGCTTGTGGTTCCCCTTCCTCAGCCTGCCGATGATGATGGTGATGCAGGAGATGATGATCACGAGGCCGATAACGATTCCGGCCAACAGCAGGCTCGCCTCACTGCTCATGGGCGGGGCTGCTGTGGTCCGAGGTCACTGTGTATACACACACACACACACACACAGATTAAACAGGATACTCATTATGGACCTGAATTAACAGAACAAATTCAGTCCTTATGTGGGTAGAACACAAACTATACAATGACGCACGACCTCAGAGGTCTGTGCTAAGACATCTGCACACCCCCACAGCCCCCGTCGCACCCTCAAAGGAGGTATATTTAAGATCATCAGGACTCCCCCGGCTGTGTAATTCCGCCGCTGGATTAAAACACACCCACTGATTAGAGTCTGATGTGATAATAGCATGGTGTGTGTGTGATGTTCATTCTGTAGCAATAGGAGGCTGCTCTGTTCTGGAGAGCTCAGTGTGAGCGTGAGAGGTTACACAGAGAATGGTTTGTGCGTTTGGGAGATCAATGGAGGAAGATATCAAGGATCTAATTTTAGCTTTAGAAGTGTGTGTGTGTTAATGAAGTTAATCAAAAGTTAACATTGTTGGAGTGCTCATTCACACACTTTCACTGTTTAAGCAGAGGCTCAAATCTGACCTTGCTGAAGTTGGCAGAGACGTGGCAACATGTGTAGCGTAACTAATGACCATTTCTATGGTGGTGTGTAGTCATGGAAATGGGTGTGGCTTAACTATGGAACGTGTAGTGTAACCATGGAAACGGTTATAATAACAGAAAGGTTTAAAGTGTCTATGGTGGTTGTGTAACCATGGTACTGGCTGTAATGCAAGTTTGGGAACGATTGTAGCATAACTATAGAAAGTGTACCTTTTTTTCTTATTTTAGTGCGGGTTGACGTAATTTTTTGCTTTAGTATTCGAATAAGTACCTACATGAATGAACTGGTATGCACTAAAATAAAAAAATTACTCTGCTTTTCAGCCAGAGTTTGGGGTGGGGGAGTTGTAGTTCGTTCTGGGTCTATGTCACGGTATGGTTTGGGTAACTATGGAAACATGCGTTGTCTAGAAATGAAAAGGTGTGTACCATTACTATGGAAATGGGTGTGGCACAATTTCACAATTATATCTCATAAGTGAACTGATGCTGATGGTCGATGCGGATTCAGCCAACAGTACATTTCACTAAAATTGTGAACTGTGTGTGGACACCAGGTCTTCACCACCTCCGCTATTCAAATTAGCCTCAGATTAGCATCAAACATGTACATCGTAACAGCAGCAGTTTCGTCTGTTGATGGGTTTTCGACGTCTTCAGATCGAAGAAACATGTCCACAGCTGCCGTCGCCGCAGGGCGTCCTTGATCTGAGAGGGAGGGGTATTATTTGCTTGGGTGGGCCGCAGATGGCTGAGGCCGTGGGCTGCTGTTTACTAGATTTAAATCGGTAAAATCAGAAACTGTGCATCATTCTGACTGCAGATGCCCTGAAACACACACGTCTGAGATACGAGTCAGTCCTGATAGACAGACACACACACACACACAGCTGGGGCATAATCTTTATTTCCAGGAAGCTCCTAATGGCAGCGCTGTCTTATGGCTTCCCAGTAGAGTGTCTCTCAGGTCTATAAACCCAGCTCAGCCTCTCTGCAGCCAACCGAGAGACTCTAATGCATTAAAGTGAAAAATACAACGAACCCCCCCAACCCTGGTCCTCCAACCCCCTTATCCCAAATGCAATCAATCAGCAAAGATGTGTTTGTTGTCTGAACTTTACACTTTAAGCTTTGGAGAAATGAGGTGACTCTGGATGACACTGTTGGTTAAATCTGAATGAGATTGTGTTATTTTATTTTGGGATGGCAATGTGATTTTTATTTTATTATTGTACTAATGGTGTTAGTACTTAAACCTCTAACAGACTAAAAAGAGAGCGTCATTAGCTCTGTTCAATTGGGTATTGTGCTGCCAGTCTGTGAAAAGTTACATTAAAATCACTAAACTTATAGTTTGATAATATTTTTTAATTGAGGAAGCACTTCGGGGGTTTCTGCTCCATGTTATTCTCTTACATTGGAATTAAATATTGTAAATATGCATTGTTTAATGTAAAAATGTTTTGTGACATCATATTTTTGACAAATTGCCCATTTCTCGTTTATATCATTATCTGTAATAAAGTTGTAGGATATATTCACTTCTGTAATATTCCACCAATTAGCAATTTGACTCAAAATACATTTTTCTTGATACGGCATTCTATTTGTACATGCACAGCTTCATAAAACATGAGAAAAAATGTACAATGTTCTGTCATTGCTGAAAAGTTTACTCTTGTGGGGGCGGGGCGGATGCGGGCCTGCTGCCACACTCTTCTTCAGAGCTGTACTGCTGTGTAAGTAATATCTGGTTCCATTCACCTCCACTGTAAAGAAATCAGAGTCTACAATGAAGCATTTCACACCAAACCCACTCTGAAAAATCGGTGTGATTCTCCTTTCATTTAATATTACTGGTTCAATGAACTAACTAAAAAACTGTTGTTACTCTTATACTGGGTTCCACACTTACACACAATCCAGATACTAAAAGCATAGAAGAACCACTGTTGATTCCCCAAATACCTTTTTAATAGGTGGTTCTTCACACTCCCAGAGTAGAGTTTGCCAAAGTGTGGGCCACAGACCCTTGTGGCCTGTGAATGTATTGCAAGTGTACCGCAAGAGATGATTTAGTTTTTGTATTATAATTAAATTTAAAACTACCATAAATATTTGACTAAACAGTTAAAAAAAGTAATCAAATCTAATGAAACAAAGGGTATGGGATTTAAATTACACTATATATTCCAAACTGATACCCAGTTTGCGGTGATTGCACCTAAACTGTGGAATGAGCTGCCTTTACACGTCAGGCAAGCGTCCTCTTTATCAGTTTTTAAATCACTTCTTAAAACGCACTTGTTCACTTTGGCCTTT
>JBBIGB010305874.1:0-11135 GCA_037577075.1 Alestopetersius hilgendorfi | reverse complement strand
TTAATATGCAGGTTGGAATCCTTCATGAAGAAAACATAACTATTAGTTATACACTTTCCCAAGACCCCACTCCTATAAGGTCACCCATTGGTGTTAATTCAAATACATTCAAATAAACTGGGCTACGGAAGACATTCAGAAGTGGTGTACAGAATGTCTCAATGTATTAATATTACGGTTCATGCCGCAACCCTAGAAAGTCTTGGCCTACTTTAAAATATAGAAATGCTCAGAGGCTTCCCCCTCACAAAGCTTGCAGTTGTGCAATAGACCTCCAGCCCGGTGCACCACTCCCTGCGAGGCGTGTCTATCCCTTTTCCCTACCTGCACAGAAGCATCATAATGATTATACCACAGAAGCATTGCAACTCAGATATATTCATATTTTCTCTTCTCCTGTGGTGCCCAGCATATTTTTAAATCAGAAAATGGATGAATAACCTACAGAGCTGGTTATAACATAACCATCAAGATCTGTTTTCCATTGACTCTTATCCCTTACACCATTGAAAAAATCTCAGGAAACCAAATCTTCACAACACTTAATACAATTCCATCCAGGGGTCGAATGGAAGGCTGCTGTCATTGCAAATGCAAGTTCCCTTTTGATGGAGTTTATTACAAAAACACGGACTCGACATGAACAAAACAAACAGCCACGGGGGCCTTAAACACAAAGCATACATAAAACAAAGACATGACAGATGTCTTTGTACTGTTTGTTCCAATTTGTGCTTTTTCCTTATATATAAAAAAGATAATTGAAATGTCTTCCATTATTGTAACATCGGGGAATGTCCATTCCATATATTTTAAGAGTTTAATAGTTGCATTTAAAAAATCTGATATTTCTGCTATCGGAAATGACAAAATGACTATTTTGGTTTATTATATGTTTACACATATAGGAACGAGACACCAAGCATAGAGGTACGGACATTATTAAAGGTGGTTTCAGATAAAGGCATATTGTGCTGTAGGTCAGTTCTACTATATTTTTCAAAAAGTTACTAAATTATCTTATTGCTATGGTCCAAATCATTCTATACTTTTAGGCATTTTATAAAGCAGCTCAGCCTTTTCAAGATGATTTTAATTACTGATATACACTCATATTTCAGATATCTGGTCACTTCGGATGAACTCCTACAGAGACACTCTCTACCAGAGAGCTATCCTGTAACCACTGTACTGGCTTATCTACAGAACAAAAATAGAAGATTGAAGAGAGGTTGACAGAAATGGAGGCGAAGCCATCAAAGGGCACACATTTAACTTCACAGTGCTCCAAACACAGGAGTATAAAGGGGGCTCTTTCTTTGGTATCATAAAATTGTTCTAACAAAACATAGCACCATTAAAATTATTTAACTGCTTTTAAGTTTGACACTAATACAAATGACTGAGTTTAGATTAATTCAGTGTTCTGCCAGGAGGCATAATATACCTGGGAGCAAAATTCATCCCCATGGAAAGAGTGTGTCAATCATTGTTAGATTACAGGAATGTCCATGCAATCATGGCCAAAGCTCAAAAGCCAAATACTTCTGGTCTTTTAGAGACTCACTGTAAAGCCTGTTTTAGAGACTCACTGGGAAACATTTTACCTGGCTCCACACAATCTCAGGCATGCTGTTATAAAAGGCACTTTTACATTAACTGATACATCCTACAGATAATGAGCACTGAAATAACGAACTCCAAAACTGGTTTCTTTAAGTACAATCTTCACATTTAAAGTACAAATAAAGAAAATAATCATCTGCATCACTGACAGTGAAGCGCTCACAAGGCACACTTATTTATGCTCATGAATTTTAAACTGTTCTTGCCATCTGCCTTGAATTTAGTCATTCCTTTTTGAATCTCAAATTTTGCAAAATGTACAGTAATGTCAGTTATTTTTTGCCACCTTCTGCTTTTACTTTCGTGTTTTCCCTGGAAATGTAATCCATTGTGGGTGCATGCTTCACTTGTAGCTGACATATAGTTGTTTTTGTTTTCTTTATGTGACCAAGCTGGACTTTCTATAAAGAAGGCCTTGGCTCTAAAGTTCTCAACAACGCCACCTGGTGACTTTCACACCAAGATATACTGGGTTTAGAGGTACCTATAACACCTAGATTGAGACAAGAGGGTTCTCCCACGCAGATAAGCTTGTAAGGATGACAGAGCCATGGTAATTCAATTTAAGACAAACCATTTTTTTCTTATTCAGTTAAAAACAGTTGCAGTTTATCATAGTTTATCATCATCACACTACAACCAAAAGACACACTATTCCATCATGTGTCAAGTCATATGACCAAGGGAGAGAAGTGATGGCTGCCACCAGAAATATCGTTATGAGAATAGCTAGACGTCCAGAGCAAATCAGCTGTTAAGGAATCCTGATGCCTACAAACACACCCACCCACAAAGGCTCAAATACTGCAAATTCACAGCAAATAGTGAGGTGCTTGTTACCACTATGAACCCAGTGCAAAACTACAAACCTGAGTTACAGAAAGTTCATAAAAAGGCAGCACAGACAAAAGGAAAGGGCAAAACACATTCCCATTGGTTACATAAAAGAGGCAACAGAAATGTACTAAACCAAAAAGACAAATAAAGAGAGCAAAGCAAAAAGATAAATACAAGGAAAGATAAAGGCAAAGCACAAAAAGACAAATACATGGAAAAGTATAACGCAGAAAAGGGTAAAACAGCAGCAGCAACTCTCTGCGCTGTACTGACTCAGTAGGACACAGCAATGGAGTTCCTGGCGATGGAGCCCCATGACTTTCAGATAGCAACTATGTGATGCCCTTGTACACACTTCCAGCCCAGACCTTCGACGGCCAACCAGCATGCCACTCAGAAGCATCTGCTGAAACCATGGGACACCGTTTACAAGCTATTTCACTGAGATCAAGTATTGGTTGCAGGAGCCCAGACAGCCAAGGGTCTCACCTGGCCTACCTGCTGAGCCTGTTTTATACCAAGAGCTAAAGCATGGTTAGCCACTAACAAGCTAATTGGAGGTGTGTCCAAGAAGGAGGAAGCTATGGTGGCTGCGAAAGGACATATTGCCTGAAATACCAAACCCAACAGTGCCTCCACTGGTTATATTTACACAATGCTGAAGTTTGAAACAGCTCACTATTCTCGTTATACTTGGTGTCTGATTGATTGTATTCCATAAGGCCCATTAACATAGAGTAGATTTCTGCTTTTGGCTTTTTGTTCAGTGTTTTCTGCCAATCTAGATTATTAGTGATTGACTGGCAACAGGACGTTATAAACCAAAATACCTATTTCATCCATTTGTTATGCATGCACACAATTGTTGACTTTTTGATGAATAGTCTCTACACAGTGAGGTTTCCATCATCTGATCTATAGGACTGACAGTCAATTTTTCTACCAAGGGCAGTCCTGATGTCTTGAATATCTAGTCCTTGCTGATGTGCAGCTGTTCTTAATAAAACAATATATTTGCACAGAGAGCCACTTTTGGATCTTCTGAGACAGAGAGCTCACACAATTGATTGCCATATCTTCCAATAAAACATTCCATTTTCATTCCTTTTTTAATCCAACTCCTTGTCAGTCAAAGATTTGACAGAATTAGAGGGGTTGATTCGGTCATCCATAACTATGCAAAAAAAAAAAAGAATCAGTCAACAGAAATAGAAATTGGTCCAATCAGCAAGAAATAATTTATAATGAAAAATAATTGTCCACAGAGTACAATAAAAAAAATGCATGGCACAGAAAATGGTACACTAAAACTTTACCCGTAATTGAGGACATCACCACACAGCAGGCTAAGGAGTCGCCTGGTGGTGTTCCCCCTCAGAAATTAATATTTTATTGAGAGGAAAGCCAGCTTGTCAGTCAATATATTTTCAACAATAGTTATACTTATATTATATATTTGCTGTGATTGCTTCAATGCAAGATGAGAACACCAAGATAAAATTAAAATGTCCTGGAAATGCACTTTCTAAAACATAGCTGATATTTGGAGTGCAAAGAATGGGTGTACATACTAGTTTATATACAAAAACAATAGGAAAAATGGAAAAACAATGCCTATGGAAGTGTAAATGCAGGCTTTAACGTTATTGTTCAATGTTTTGGTTCTGCATACTGCAGGATAAACTTCCTGTGTGTTTGTTGAGCACATAGTGTGAGCACAGCCATTTGTGTTTGTGTTTGTTAGAGGATGGGCTAAAAGCAACTGTTCAGTTTTATCTTAGTATTGTGGCGTGCAGGAGGACCAGATAGGAGACTGTGCGGGGAGGTGTGTGGAACTTGGTGGGGAGGCAAGGGTTAACATGCCTACGTGTGCTACGTGCGCTGCAGGCTTGGGGGCGGAGGCCTCGCGTGGGGCCGTCGCCATGCCAACTGGCGCACTTTCTGGGGGGTGAATATAAGGGATGGGCGCGGGTAAATTGGGGGTGGTTGGTAGTTGGTGGTGTAGATGCTGTACTTAAAGAAGCCAAAAATAAAACACAAGAAAACTGGAATCTCTGCCTGGTCTCCCTTCTTCTCACGGTCGTCACAGTATTACAAACAGCTGACAACCAGTGCCCATGCCTATTCCAACAATAAAGATCCTTTAAAAAGGGCTTTACTTGGTCCTGAAATAAAAAATATTCCAAACTGCCATATGACCATCAAATATTCTGTATTTTCATTTTTTTTTCACCTTTGATAGACTGTATGTGCAAACACTACCGAAAATTGGTGCAGAACATAATGTTTGGATATATTCAGATTTATGAAAATATGGAAAGTTCTGTTATACTAATCATTAGTATTAATGTTATCCTACAGATCTTTTTTTGGACAACTTGTGGTTGGTACTAACCACTGCAAACCAGGAAAATCTCACAAGACCTGACGTTTAGAAGATGCTTTCAAACAGTCATGTAGCAATCATAATTTGGCCCCTGTCAGAGTTGCTCAAATCTTAATGCTGACCTTCATTTCCTGCTTCCAGGACTTCACTTTCAGGAACTGAGTCCCAATGTTCCGCTTGATATATCCCACCTCTTTACATGTGCCTTTAACATGATTATCTGTGTTATTCACTTCACCATTCTGTGGTTTTAATGGCTTTTCAACTTAAAAACAAATTGGACTTTGGGCACTCTATAAGAAAAAGCTTAAAGGAGTGAGAACGTTTAAGCTGCGGAGAGTAACATATCACTCTTGATGATACACTGGCACTGTGCCAAATGTGTCAATCACTGAGAGAAGAGCACTGATGCTGTGACAGCATGATTGGTTCAGCTGACAGAAGACATGTTCTGTATGGCATCATACTGACACAGCTCAATAATATTTAACACGTTTTTATTTTTTCCACCAAGATATGATAATAAACAATACTACATATCATTGACAATAAAACTGACAGAAAATAAACAAAGGGGAGGCCAGTACTCTTGTGGAGATTAGACCCCTGAAAACAGCCATAGTGCTTGAAACCCCATTGTGATGAATCTTAATAGAGGAATATGTTCAAGTGAGTTTTCACAGAAAGTATGAGTAAAAATAAACGGTATCTGCCCTTTATTAGAACAGGAACAGTGTAAAAAAAAAAAAAAAGAATGTTTATTTAAATAGTACCTTTCTTAAACCCAAGGTCATGTTATTAAAAAAAAAAAAAAAACATTTGTGGGAAAATTATAAGACCTATAACACATTAGTGTCAAATGTCAAGTAAAATTAAACAGAAGAAAAGAGACAGATAACAGAGCAGAAGCAAGCAGATGCAAAACAAAGTGAACCCATTTATATGGCGCCTACAGTGCCTTGGAAAAATATTCAGTTCCCTTGGCTTTTAACCTGTGACTTGAAACTGATCGACCTGATTCTCGGGCGAGATGAAGACCTGCGCACCCTACCAACCCCCCACCCCCCACCCCACCCAGCCCCACCCTCGGAACATGGTCAATTGTTTTAAATATGACTTAAAACAATTGTTTGAAACAAAGTTTCAGGAATTTGAGTAATAGGGTACAAGCACAATATGCCAATCAAAAAATATTCTTGATGAGATGCAAAAGAAAGTCACTAAAATGTGTAAGTGGTTATACAGCTATTTCTAATTCATTACCAATATAAGAAAGTAGCAACGACTAACTGTAGCAATCCTAACTCAGGGGGAACCACCAATGATCTTTATGATGAGAAATTGCATAAAATTTGAGGGCAATAGATACATGTCTGCATTTTGAGATGTTTCTTCTCAAAACCAGATGAATTTCTTTCTCCTTGCTTACTGTTGAAAAAAGCAAAAGACATGATCAACTGACTTCAAAAAGCTTCTGGAAAAAAATACAGGAACGCTATTTTACTGTTTAGATTTCAGAATTTGGTAGATTATACAGAATAAATAAACTGACATGATTGACACCATCATATGGTCAAGAGAGAAAATGAAAAATGGCCACTCCTGGGGGATTTCTTCTTTATCATATTTAGTGGGGCCTCCACACACCAAATTTTCACATAATTTGATCAGCAACAACATTAAAACCTGTGAATAATATGGTTATCTCATTACAATGGCATTTGTTAAGGGCTGGGATATGTTAGGCAGAAAGCAAACAGACATTTCTTGAATTGGGTCTCCAGAAAGTCAGGTTCTGTGGAGTGCTCCTGAGGTTTAGTGGTTAATGCTTTCCAAAAGCAGTACAAAGAAGGAAAACCAGTGAACTGGTGACAGGGTCATGGGTGCATTTGGAGTGTGATGGCAACATTTCAAAAGCTGTGGTTAAGGAATGGTTAAAGGAAAAGTGTTGACTTCCCCAGACCTCAATCTGACTGAGTAATTGTGCTGGACAAACTAGTCTGCTCCATGTCCCACCTTACCTGGATCAGAACTATTTTAGTGGCAAGAGTGACAATATAAGGCAGGGGTTTTTAATGTTATTGCTGGTAGGTGTATATGAAGGTGTGATATATAATTATTGTGTACATATTATTAAAAATACTGCGGGGGTGGGGGTAGGATTGTCTGCAGTGATACCGGAAAAGAACCACTCTTTAATCCTTTCAGGGAATGTTTCTAAAAGTTTATTTTCAATACCAATTAAAGACTTTCCCCAGAACCATATGTCCAAGCTAAGGAACTTTTTGGAACCCCTATTCTAGAGTGGTGTAGTGATAGCAGCTCTTGGGAGGAATCTTGGGTTTATTATTATTAATAATCCTTTATTGCTAAATTTCCCATTTATCAGTGTACCTGGTCTAGGAATCAGTTATTGAAGTCATTCGGGTGAACATATTCAGATTATTTTCAGTGTGAATATTCATTTGGCATTCAATTGGCATGATTACATCCACTGCAGTTCCAAAAGGTGGAAAGACATCAAATTGGCTGCACCAAACTCTTTTGTTGTGATTAAACAAACAGGCATTTTAATTTGGTATGAGTGGTTGTGCATGTTGAGGCACATGCCCTCGCCTTCGTTCAAGGGGAAAATAAGTATGTGGTGCAGCACTCAAAACAGAAGGTGCAATTAAACCACAAATGCGGCTGAATTTAAATGCAAAATAAATGTTCTTTACCACATAAATATGCTGCTTCTTGATTTATGTCGCACTCCCATTAGTTGAAGAATTATCTCTAATTGAGATTGCAGCAATTGCAATGCATAATAGATATGTGTAATATTGTCTAGACAGGAGACACAAACATCATCAGTAATGGATTGTACAGATTTTCTCATTAAATCACTTCAGTATTGCTACTTTGCTGTTTCTTAAAGAGGGAATTAATTGCAAATGATTTTGGAATCTTTACTGAGTCTAGAATTACTTGAAAATGAACCTAATTGCTTTTCTGCTCTTGGTGTCCAAAGCACTGGGTCCACATTCAGAGGTAACAAATGCACACATTTAATTGGATTTTACTAGATTCAAAACATTATTTTAAATGCTTGGGTTCTACATATTTTGTCTCATAAGTTCCAAATGTTGGCTTTCTTAGGATATCAGATTTGATCACTTAAAACTAACAGGGCTTTTTTCCTTGCTCTGCTGTGGCTTCTCATATTTCTTAGCAGATGCAGATGGCACAGAGAAAATGTATACAGAGTTGCTCCATAAATGAGCACCGATCACACCTTCAGGCCCTCTGGAGTCTGTTGCATTGCATTGTGGGTGAGATGCTTAAAGTGAAAGTTTGTCTTTTTTGACATCATACATACAGTATTTTTGCCTTTGCCATTCATTTTTCATATGCCATTCATATGCCTGGTGGTTAGTTAGTAGCCCCTGCAACCAGGAGGTTGTGGGTTCGAATCCCAACACTACCAGTGTCATCACTGAGGTATCCTTGAGCAAGGTACCATCCCCACATACAAAGGTGCCCCTTGCTGGTGGCAGCCCACTGCTTCACTTGATGAATAGGTTAAACGCAGAGAAAGAATTTCACATTGCTCACACTGTGTGCTGTGCTGTGCTGTGCTGTGGTGTGTTCATGCGGCCACTTTACTTCACTTTCTACTTATGAAAGCCCCACTCATTGGAAGTGCATTGATTTATCCACGTCTGTAGGGGTAGAAGGTGTTTTATTTTGACTTTGTCCTGCCCCGTCTTCTGTCACAGACCATGATTTCAGGATAATAAAAACTCACTTTGCATTTCATCAAGTGTTATTTACAAGGTCAAGTCCTCTGCAAGCCCATTTCATTTTGAAAGCATACTTAAACTGAACACTAGAGTAGCCTGAACACTAAAGAGCTTGACGAGTGGCAATATTCTAATTTATCTAATATAAGCAGAACAACAAGCAGAAAGAGCAACTGAAGGGTTTAGAAAAGGCTTCTTTGCCAAATGCTAGGAAAACTTGAAACACAGTGGAGTTATGATGATGCTTCCTGCAGTTCTTTAATGTAATGTGTTTCTACAAGAGATCACATATTTCTTTAAAGAAATCTCAAACAGAATGTACTTTCTATTTCAGTACCTCTATACGAAAAATATTTTTTATAAAGTGTAATTATCAAAATGATATTCATCATGTATGAAAAAAGAGCATTTTATTATTATTTTAAACTTCCCTAAACTTAAAATGCTCTTTAAAAAAAGGGTATTTTAACTAACCTAACTAACAAAAAGTACCAAATCATTACCAAATCATCAATCTTCAATATGTCTATATAGGATACTTAACTTAAAAAGAGCTCTCAACTTGTTTCCTAAACCCATTTATTTTTATTTATTTACATTTTACATTTATTTTTAGCTATAAGGTCTATAAGCTATAAGATGCATTAATTTGCTGTTCGTACAAGAACAACATTGGTTATTTTAATTGAGAGGCATTTGCATTTTGCATTTCCTCTTTTGGAAACAGAATTTTAAACCAAATTTTTCTTAGTGGCTATTTATTACAGCCCCATGTCACAGAAATGAAAATGTGAGAATTACAAACACCTCGATAACTGGGGAATAAATTAATGGTGTTCACAGTGCCCACCTGGGTAGAACGATTTTTTAAATCATTGGTTACATATCATAGCGTTTTGGACATGTTAAAGCAGTTAAAGGCATTTACACAATACACTGACTAGCTGTCTTGCTTCAAGCAGTAACACTCTTGACAGTCTAACTGCAGTTGTGATTTCCATAATCTAACATCTCACCCAAATTTAGGCATCAGCCAGAAAACAAAAGCTAAAAAAAACAAATTCTTGTGGCCATGCCACTGTCAACCCTCTCGTTTCCTAGACTTTTAATTTTTGCAATCAAATGTATAGCTATTTTTAATTGGCCAGCAATTAACATGATTTTTTTTATGTCAGGCATTTTAACAGTGTAGGTCAAATTTTAAATGTATTTCAAACTGTTTCTGATGTATAGTTGTTAGACCTTTAACTATATTACAGAGATTAAAATGCAGATTTTAAATGAGAATAATTATATTTAATTGCCTGAGAGGATCAGAAGTGCTCCGTGACAGTACATGGAGATGCAAATCACTTTCAATCAGACCTCTGATTAATTCATCAAATTCACATTTAGTGCTAAATGATCAGCTCATTGCAATAGCTGGAGCAATCCTCAACATTTGCTTTTGTGTTTGTCAGCACTCGCTATAATTGCTCCCCTTTGCTGATGCTGAGATTTCAAAGGCACCCAGGGAACAAATATCCCTGATAATCAAATGGCTTTCATCCAGATTGCTTGCAACAACATGCAAGAGATATTTTTTGAAGCAAGAGTGTAACAAGGTGCAAAAAACATACCAATTTATATATTCACATAATTTGCAAGTTTGAAGTAATAACAGAGAGCTAAACAGAGTCAGAGCTGTAAGTGCTATTCATAAAGCTGGAATTTATTTAGTGATTGGGCTAATGTTTTCTTTGAATCTATTACACATCACTGCTAATGAAAAAAGGGGGTTTTGAGTACTACCTTTATAAACATTTCACCTGAATACATAGAACCACCAAGATTATCCATTGCAAATCCACATAAATGGGATGAAAGGGCATTCTCGTATTGTTTACTTTAGACAGCTAACGTGTTTGGAAACAGTACTTTAGACAATCTAGCTCTCATTATGAGTTGGATATAAGCTTCGAAAAGGTGCTACATAACAGCACCAGGAAAGTGAAAATAACACAGGAGTGAATTCTTTGACTTATTCACACAGCCCAGTCATTGAAAACCACTATGAAAAAGGTCACTTTTATGGTAGAAAAACTGCCTTGAGATGGGCTTTGTGAGCCCTGAGAAATATTTATCAAACTGCTGTCAAAAGTTACAGGGAGTATAGAAAGAGGACATCATTACAAAAGTTTGAGTTTCATTGTACCCTATTTTAGATTGTTTCTCACTTTCAATAAAAACAGCAAGATAATAAAAGTACCAAGAAGACATAAGACATTAAAGGGCCCATATTCTATATTATTCTTGCATAAATTTTTTCTTAGGGGTGGATTTATGTACTCTATATCAGCGTTTCTCAAACTTATTTGTCCTGGCTTTGGGGCTGCAGGGCCCGGCACATTATCCAAACACCACCCCCAGCCCCGCCCCCGCCCCCGCCCCCTCCCCCGGCCACGCCCCCTCCCCCGATCACGACCGGGACAACCACCACCCTGTGGAAAGAAAGAATCCAG
>JBBIGB010305866.1:0-11135 GCA_037577075.1 Alestopetersius hilgendorfi | reverse complement strand
GAGAGAGGGAGAGACACGCGCTTCGGATCCGTGCGCTCCAGATCAAGAGAGAGAGATACAGAGAAAGAAAGAGAGACACGCGCTCTGGAAAAGTCACGAATGTGTGTGTGAGAGAGAGAGAGACGCACGAGAGAATTTCTTTCCGTTTTCTTCACAGGCGCAGCTTTTAGTCACGCAAGGATAACGTCACATTCTCGCGAGACCAGACGCATCTCGCGATACTAATCTGATCTCACGAGATCTCGTACCACGAGATCTCGTCACACCCCACTGGCTTATGATAGAATAGTCGATCACAGTGTTGGTACCCACCCCGTCCAACAGGTGGCAGTGCCAACAGAAATGCACAATTCAAGCTTTTAGGTGGAGTCTCATCCTGGTTTAGACACAGTTTCTACAAATAGATGACCAACCCACAAAAAAGTTCTCTCTGCAGTGTTTCCAGATCAAGGCAGACCTCCCAAGGGATGCCACCATATTTAGTCTGGAAGAAGACAAAACATCTTTGTTCCAGAAAGGGAACAAAGGAACTTGCTTAAGTTCATTTCTGCTGCCTTTGTGACTCTGGTCACGTCCTTCTCAGAAAACTGCAGTGAACTTCATCCCTGGACCTCAGTGAACCAGACAAATCCCCAGGAGCAACTGGAGGAAAGTGAAATCTGCACTCCACTACAGTTTCCAGTGTTTTAGGCCACATAGGTACAGATCAGGCATAGTACCAATGGTGACCCCTGTCCTCTACCAAAAGCATGTAAAATGGACACATGGGCATTAGAACTGGACCATGGAGGAATAGAAGAAGGTGACCTGGTCTGATTAATGTTTTTATGTGGGGAAGAGCTGGCACCATGGTGCACAATGGGAAGAAGGCAAGCTGGCAGAGGCAGTGTGATCCTCTGGGCAATATTCTGCAGGGAAACCTTGTGTTCTGACATGCTTGTCGATGTACCACCTACCTGAACAAGTACACCCCATCTTGGCAATGATATTCCCTAATAGCAGTGGACTCATTCATCAAAATAACTGGACCTGTCACATTGCAAAAAATGTTCAGGAATGATTTAAGGAGCATGGTAAAGAGTTTCTTAGATTTCAGTTCAGTTGAGCAGCTGGAAAAACTAGTTTGATCCATGGAGACACCACCTCACGATTTAAAGGACATACATCGATTCCCTGCTAGCACCTTGACGCCAGATACCACAGCTCACCTGGAGTCCATGCCTTGACAGGTCAGAGCTGTTGTGTTGTTATGGCTGATTGGTGTATACAAACATAATTGTTTTCAGGCTCCTCACACTCTCTCCATGCTACTGAAACAGAGGTGTTCATTCAGCATCAGACTGAAATACACATGCTGTGCCCAGAAGCAGCAAATAAGATCACTTTTACCTGCAGTTTAGATTCTGGGATCTGTTTCCACCAGGGCAACACAGAATCCCTGGTGCTAGACTGATAAATTACTTAAGGTCAATGACTACAGTATTTTGTAAATCCCTGTAAATTTATAAGGTATCCAACTGATTTACACTTTGGATTTGAGCTTCTCTCATCAATGTGTCCTCTTCCAGACAACTTCACCACAGCTCCAGTTATTTTAAATGTCTTAATTATTCCCGATTGTTGCAGTGGATATTAGCTTTTTCATGCTTATTACTAAATACGGGCCTCTGTGTCACCTCACATTTGAGGGTGACTGCTCAAGAGTTTCTTGAAAAAATGGTTCCTTCAGTTACATTTTGTTCATAAGAATTTCAAGGGCTGCCAATGATTGGGACACATATGGTTTAAAAGTCTTAGTGTTGTTTCCTTAGACTAAATTAACTTTAGTTCATTCTAGTTTGTTCTCATATGTTCAGTGTGTAAACCCACAAATATGCTCTTTCATGTTTTCATGTTGGGTGCCAATAGTTATTTAGTATGTTACCTTTGGAAGAAAGATCCTACAGCTTAAAATTGACTGTCTATATAAACTGAAGTTATATTTTCTCATCTATTGTAAGAATACAGTGCATCAGTAACTGATCCCAGCTCAGGTACAGATTTTTGTAATTGTTGCAGACAGTGAGTCATTTGGGGTCGCTGTGGCAGCCATAATGAGGGGTAATGTTAGTTCTTTTCACATATTTTTTTCCCATTTCATGCAGTTCTGCATCCCCTCCTGTGGATCCCCTCATCATCAGACTGTTCATTTTACAATTCACATTTTTAGGAGTCTCTTGAAGATACTTGATTTCATTTTTATAGTATGTGGTTCACTGTAGCATATTTCATTGCCACGGTATTTTGCAGATCAGACACAAAGCAGTTATGTTTTTCAGTTCACACTTTTTGGACACATCCCTGTGTGACCGCCATTTAAGTGTTCCAGACAGATCGCAGCCAGGCAGTTTGAAGATTCCCAGGGTCGGGATAATAATCACTGGTGTTTTAACGCTGCTCTGTTTACACTGAAAGAGTTCAGCCCTACCATGAACCCTTTGTTTTTATGTCTGTTTAGTCTTTTATGGTGTTGGCTGTTATCTCCCAGTGGAAGGCAAAATCATACTTGCAAGCTGGAAAGATTCTGGGAAGCAGATTCTGGAGCCCTGCAGCACTGTTTGTTGGCTCTCCAAACAGCTTCTGTGTTTGTAAAGTCAGTCATTTGATACAGTCTTATGATCTAACTGGAAGCTAAATGTATAGTTATACTTATTATATCATTATGTAGTTATAGTGATTTAAATGAAACAATTATATAAATAATGTCGAAGCCACACTTTTGACAGAGTTTCTCTGCTTGTTTCCATTAACTAGGAGTAACAAATAATTCACATGAAATTATAAAATGTGTTTGTTATAAGTGGTGATTATTGTGACTTATAAGGGTTAAAGGATGTATCTGGTTCTGTCTTACATTCCTGCACTTGATAACTCCGCCTATGCAGAGGCCTCATCTGCAGCAGCTTTACTAAATAGACCTAAATAGTGGTAAACATTTGCCAGCTGTGGGATGCTTTGTCGTTTTTCATGGCACTTCCTTTTTGTTGGGTTGCGTGTCAGGTGATGTCCCAAATCCACCCATTACAGGGCTGGAGACCATGAGGAACAGAACAGAACATGAACAGAACATTCCCTTGGAAATGTGCCCTTGCACGCAAGCTGAAAACGACATCCAGAGCAAAGCTTCAGATGAACATAATGAGTTAGAGCACCATGATTCCTTATTAGGTTTTCAGGATAATCACAGACTGCAGCTCATTGCTCCAAATATGAAAGCAAAGGTGATATTTTCTGCAAAGGTGATATAAGCTGCTTTTTCACACACAGGCTGTCAGGGAGAGCTCTATTCCTGACCATTCATTTGTGCCGATAACCCATCTGTAACCCACAACTAGGATCATATAACCGAATCTCTACAGAAATGTAAGGGATAAGAATGATGCTAGCCTTACATGAAGTGTCTGCTGGTTCCAGAGAAAGCAAGCTGTCTCCTGTCAGAGGTGATGGCCTAGCTAATTCACTTTCTGGGCCGTGGGAGAGCTGTCCTGTAGAGAGGTCTGTGTTTCTCACGTAGCAGATGTCATTTAACCTGTGTGATGATGAATTCACCAGATTTAATCAGTAGAACTTTGGCTGTACAAACTCATGGTCCACTTCAAATGCAAATTGTTGTGAATGTGTATTTTACTTTAATGTGAAGCTCTTCTAGCACACTTGCCACTTCTGACACGGTGTGTTTTCTTAAAGCTGTGTTTTCTCAGGGCATGTTTCAAAGCAACACATCCAAAGCAAAGCGATTTTTGGACAACCGTCGCAGCAGCATCTCCAGTAATTACAACCCAAGTCCCAGTGCACTGACCTCTGGCAGCTGAGAAGAACGGAGCACTTTAGAAAGATGACGCTGAGGAATTACACATCTTTGGAGGAAAATGCCCTAACTTTCTGCCAACTCTATTGCAACCTTACAATGTTGTCATTTTTGTCTCAGGAGGATGTGTGTGCTCTTTGTTTTTTTTTTTCTAAATACAGTTTTAATAGCATTGTCCTGCTGCAGGCCAGCTTTAAACATCTTGCTTTCATTTCTTTCTTTACTGGAGTTTTAATCCACAAGGCTGTGCTTTGGACCCACTTAAAATCTGGGCTGTTCCTCAAACAGGCTTTTTTCTTTAGTTTTGGTCCAGTGCTTTAAGGGAATTT
Organism: Alestopetersius hilgendorfi; assembly: GCA_037577075.1. NCBI lineage: Eukaryota > Metazoa > Chordata > Actinopteri > Characiformes > Alestidae > Alestopetersius > Alestopetersius hilgendorfi. The sequence continues at coordinate 6,959 of JBBIGB010305866.1, read as the reverse complement.
TGCTTCCTACTGGTTTGTGTGCTCTTGCCTGGTAGTGCCAACTTGATACTCTTTGAATCCATTTGGCTTTAATTAAGATGAACTGTCCTCATTTATTTCCACGTGGGATATTCTTTATCCTTCAAATAACTTCCTAAAGCAACGACAGAATTCATTAAACATGCTTGATTCTGACTAATACCAGCACAGCAGTTTTACCTTTAAGGCGAGCACATCTTTACTAAGAAGAAAATTTCAGCAAAGCTGAACTACAAAGAACTGCAAACGATGGTATACATTACGAACCTTCTGCCTACAGCTATCACTTAAGGAAACCACCCAAGTGATAAGCTAGAGCAATGCAAAGCACCGCTGCTCTGGCCCGATGACTGTTGGTATTGCATTTCTATAATAAATATCATTTGGTCTTGCATTGTCTCTTCCTGCTTTCTGTGTTTCTGTTTTGTTTTTTGTTTTTTTCTGAAAGAAACGTCCATGTGAGGTGGATTCTGTTATGGGCCAAAGTTTCACATTGGAAAAGTGTTTTTCTGACTATGTGTACCCAGGGTCCTTGCAAGACCAGCATTATCCCACCAAAGTGATAAATGATAGACTACAACCGTCTTAAAGACTGCAGTGTTTTGTTTCTCAAAGGACTCTCCAGGTTAGTACTGATTTACAGGGTGAATAAGGTTGAGTGGCAATAAATATAAGGGCTGTTTGCTCTCTACTACTTAAGTGAATATAGTACACAAATGAGTATATGAGGTACACAGTATATGAGGTTTTGCTAACTGTGCATCTATTTGGTCTTACAAAATGTAATATGAATTTTAAACTGGATAATAACAATTCTGTCAGCTACTTTGTCTAATCCTTGTGTCCTTTGCTACATCCAGTGAGCTGACTTCAAACATGAAGTCACATTTTGTCTATCATGTCAGGATTTTAAGTTATGCATGCACCAGATCCCCATCAGAACTGTCACTTTCAGCAGAACAATGCAGGAGGAATTGGCACTGGATTCTCTGCCTCATGCAGTACTGGTTTCAGAGCAGACTTGCAGTCAGAATAGACAGGTTTTGACATATTCTTCTTCAGAAACCTGGAAATTTTAGTCAAATTCTGAGAGATGACCTTTCTGCATGGTAAAGGGCACGGCTTTCTTTTTGAACCACTGAGTGAGGCCAAAGTAACAAAGGGTATAACAGAGCTTTTGTACTGCTCTCCAGTTTTACATATGAAACAGTTCTTGTAAGCAATCATCACTTTCTTGCTCATGATCACATGCTGTGCATTTACAAATGTAATAAAAATGTCAGGGTGGTTGACACAGCTGCGTCTACTCACTTTTAACATTTAGCCTATATTCCAGAAAATCCTTTCAGATTGGCAAGCCTGTGATCTGTCTTGTCTTAAACTTAGGCCTAAGCACTGAATTCAACCAGGAAGCGTATTTCAAACAAGGCAGCTCAAACATACATGTCACATGTAGCATCTATTATGTTGCCATGCAACAGCATGTGTATCAAAATATCAAATTATTGCAAAAAACAATATTATGACTCTAGCTTAAAATCTGGACATGCTAGGAACATTTTGATTGCAGATTTGGATTCAGTCCAGTCGATTGATGTGCTAATGCTCAGTGATCATCAATTAACATTCACTAAACAGCTCAAACTCAAAAGTTCTGGAGGGATGTCAAAACTCCACATTTGTCTTGAAATAATTACTAAAACATTGTCAATCAAAACAGTTAACGTATATCCTTTCATTCTGTCCAGTCCTACTTTGAACTAATGTTCACCTCCGTGTGTCATAACACATGGACAGCATTAACTGAAATGTGTGGAAATAGTTGGAGTGGTTATACGTGCAGCACGAGATCTATTCAAAACCTTGGACTAGATCCCTTTATATGTTGCAATTTGTGAAATCTCAGTTAATGCAATCGCAGTAAAACATTTTTATTAAATTAAGGGTTTTATATTTTTCCTAAGAGAGTTTTACTTAATTACTTCTTTTTATGCAGGAATGTTTTGTTGTTGAAAAATCAGACTGGATAATATTTGAGAAATGATCTTGCAGGTATAAAATAAAAACCAAATGCTTTTAAAAGATCTCTTTGTGTTGATGTGCAAATACCTTTTATTGGTTTTATCATAGATTAATTCCTCTAACCCTCAGCTCAAGCCAGCAGTTGATCCAGAAAACAGTTTTATTGTGTGTTAAGTCAGCATGATATGCAGTGTTCCTCACACACATCTAGAAGCTGTGCAAGAAGTGGCTCTCCTTTGGAGCAACTTTGACATTTTAGCTGCTGTGCAGGACAACAGCTCAGGCATGCGATGCCCATTCTGCTTGAAGTCTGAGGTAATGAACTGAAAACTGTTGCTCATGTGAACATGTGAGTTTAATATTTGTGTTCTTTTTCGATTCCATGCCATAACATGTTATTAATTACTTTACAAAGAATGGATTGCTGAACAATTTGATAAATAATAATGTCCCCTTATAAGGTGCTGTACAGCAGAATTAATGCTCATAATTAATGATCATAGTAGTATATATATATATATATATATACATAAAAATATCAGTCAAAAGGGAATACAATGTGGTCTGGAGTTACTAATGACTCCGTCTGTTCTACAGACATTCTTTGTTATCAGAATAAAAGTAATGGATTAACACTCTGTGAGTGATATCTCTGGGTAGCTGACTGGTGTGCCAGGGCTGTTTTGCTGTTTGTTGTTTTTTCAGCTGTGACTATGAGCTCCATGGCCTGGCTGAGCATGCTACAGGCTTTCACAGCTTCTTGACCTGGGCTGCTTTCAATTAGCCTCAGGATGGCTGCTCTTTGATACCATCAAATCAAATAAACCCATTTCCATCCATGCTAAATAACAGGAAAGGGCAACAGCAACCCTTCAAATAAACAAAAACAAGCCACTTCTGCAAAACAGATGGACAGTCTCACTTAACATTATGATCAAAGTCACATAATACCTCATAAAAACACATACAGTATACTGGGTGACGTAAATCTAGCCGAAAGGACCATATTCTGGTGTTTAGATTTCTTAGTAAATTAATGGTATGCACACCATACCATAAATAGTGCTTAGCAAATGCAATAAAGTCCTCATGATGCCATGGATGGATTATCCCTTAGTCTGGATTAGTATCAGTTTTATCCTTATTAACCACTTTGGCCCAGTGACAGTGGATCATTAAGAGGGGAAATACCTCACCACTCATTGACCATGTCCGAACAAATTGACTGTTTTAATACGCTTCTTTATTGGCCAGAGACAATAAACTCTGAGAAACTAAACTTTGTACACACTCTGGCAGTGTTGGCATGCATGTCAAATATAAAAGGCCACTTAACATGCTATGCAAGATGTAGCAAGTCTTGGACAGACCTTGATTTGTTGCTAATCTGACTCATTTAATTGAATCTACTGCAGATGTTTTGTTCTGCAGATGTTTATCTTCCTTACACAGAAAACAAGGTACTAACCTGTACAAAGCACCTGCCACTAAGGTACTTTTCTCAAGTGTACCTTTAGGTGATATAACATATTTATCTTTGTGAATTTATATTTTGTGTAGGTATTGTCTCAATTACATCTTATTGCTTTTTTTCAGAAATACATTTGTTTTTTCAGTTAAGCCTTAATGTGTTTGAAATGTTACAGAAAAAAAGTGTTTGATATTAGGACACCAAAGTTACCTTCGGGGTCTTATTTTAGCTAATAAACTCTGGAACGTTTGTACGGAATTGTAAAGAAATGAGAAAAGATCTCCTGGGAACAAACTATATATTTAAACGCAATCATCCTACATTAACTTTGATGTGACTGAAGATGTGTTCTGTTGACTCACTAAGGCTACTTACATGCAGCTCCACAGCGACAGTGTCAAATGCATTAAAAATTGATGGTTAGATATGTTTAGGCACATATATGGTTGCAGTTGCATGCAGGAAAAAGCAATGGAGTGACCACACAGTAATAAAAGGCACCACCTTCCAAAAACACATTGCACCCTCAGCTATGTTTGCTCAGCACAAGGAACCTTAGAAAATGTAAACAGCAGTGAGGAAGCAGGAAAACTGCCCCTCAGCAAAGCCACTTACTGTGAGGACCAAACACAGGGCCACATTAGGAGCACATGTGTGCAGGGTGAATGACTGGTATAGTATACTGTGTTCCACTCAGCATTAACAGTGTGGAAAGTGATGGCTTTTAGTTTAGTCAGCAGGGTAATGCATTGAGTGTAAATGGCAGAGCAAAAGCGATGGAGAGGCAGAAACACCTCTGCTGGAGGTCTTTTGATTTGCTTGGGTGTGCCAGAGGTTTCTGTGGTAAAATGGCAAAATACTGACTAAAAAGCTTGATCATAGCTAAATTGTTTTCTCTACTATCTCTACTTAGTGCAGCCGAAATCCATTCTGGAGTGAAAGTAATGGTTTGTTGATGAGAAGTAAATATAGTCTTGCAAAAAAAGCTCTTTAGGAAGGTCTTTCAGACCAAAACAAAAAAAAAATCCCTGATTAAAGAGTCTGCTATAGAACTTCAGTGGAAAACCTTAGCAATGTGTCTAAGCACAGATGGTGTAGTTTGCTAGACGTTGTTATTCTGTTATCCTTTGTTTCTATTTTAAGCTTAAAGTAAGAGAAGTGAGCAGCAGCAAATAAGTCTGGGTAAAATTATTTTGTTACTTATTTAATGTTAATGGCTAAAGTAGAGCTAAATGAGAAGCTACTATATCTTAGATTCATGTGCCGCAACTCCAGAGCATCCCACTGTATTGGTGTTTCTTTTCTACATACTATGCTTGTGCAGTTGAACACCCATTTCAGCAGTGGGTGTGCCTTAAAGCAGCAGAATTCACTAATTAGAAAGTGTATCTGGATACTTTTGGACATACAACAGAATGATACGGTCAATAAAACCAACCAGAGATGACAGAAATAGATTTTTCCTGTGTTGTTTAAAATAAATACGTCTACCACATTCTTCTGTTGGAATCTTCAGATACATAATGTCTAACAAACACTTTGTTTATTAAAAAAAAGAGAAACTGATTGACTCATTTCATGTTATGTCCACAATTTGTTTTAAATGTAACGGTCGCTCTTAAATAGTCCATAAATGATGAAGTTCAAATTCAAGTGTGCATAATTTTAAGCAACGCTCTGTGAATGATAGTAGTTCATTTTACTATTAAAAGATTGAAGTTTGCTTCATTTTTGAATTTAGCTGAACTTCTGAACAGGATTTTTGTATTAAAAGTTCAATTAACTTGTAGACATAATGTGAAATGAATTCCTTGATTTAATAAGGTGGATCAATCAGTTTCCTAGCTTTCAGTGTATAGTGAACACAATGTATTCACTACAAATCTACTCTTGCATTAAAATGTTTACATTTTTAATTCTAAAACTTTGTAGAAAAGTACGCTACTATTATTCACAGTGTTATCAGTAGTTATCAGAGTCATCTAAATATCTAAGCACTGATAAAATCTTTTAAAACACCATCTCAAAGCTTGCAACAATAACCGGAGGACTTAGTAACACTAGGTGGCAGTACAGAATGTCCTCCCACCACCAGTGAAATTATGCTTTTTAGCTGGAGGGAGGTGAATCACAGATAAAATCCTGCAATGTGTTCAGTCAGGGAAAACACTGCTGTAGCCCACAGAAACACACAGGTAAATGTAGGCCTTTCATTAACCTCTAATTAACATTGGTGTGGTAGAACTGTTTTGAATTACCAGCGTAATCATTCTGGCATAAAATCATGTCCTTTTTCTTGTCTAATCTATTTTTAAGTGACGAAATAATTTTAAATTGATGCTGGCAGAAATAGAAACCAACTGTTCCTAAAAATTCACATCTATTTAAATAATCACTGGACAAGTCCAGACAATCTGGGAATTTAGACAAGTACAATTATTTGAAAATACTCTGGTCTGTCATGAAATATCACATGAACAGGGATTCAGTACATCAGGCCTAGCCATCTGAGATTTAAAAGGACAGAAGAGGGGTCTGTGAAGCAGAACTAAAGCACAGATATAGTTGAGTTCAACAGAAATCAAAGTTCTAGTATAAACCCCTGTGAAAAATGACCACACTCGCTCAGCAATTACACACACCGCAGCGATAAATGATAAGTTCATTTTAATGGTATAAAATTCTACCTTAAAATGATCTATGCCAGATAAACTCATTCACTCTTACACTGCTCTACTTCCTCCTCATTCTGTTTGTCTAGTTTTTTGTATTAATGATTTGACTCGGTGATAAGGACACTGAGTTTAGTTTTAATACCATAAACAACAGATTCTTCTCCTGTAAATATATAAAAAGAAAACAGCAGAAACACACCTAGCTATATTAACAAAATCAGACTAGATAACTGTATGAGGCAAGAGGGCTTCTTCCTTTTTGTGCTTCCATGCGGCACATTTAGGTAAATATTTATTAAAATCTCTTTGATGTAGGTAAAGAGATGGTAACAGTCTATACAGCACATTACACCAGTCGTTCCAAAAGACTACACTAAGTCTAAACAACAACAGCAAAGCCTCAGAAAGCACTGCACTGTCTTTGATGTGTCTGTTTGGTGGGACATGCTAAAGTCATCAGGAATCGTCACGGAAAATCCTTTGAGCCTTCATCCCACCCAGCCTGCCTGTTTACACGGTCTCGTCATCATGCAGTTCTGCAGAGGCCCTCAGAGATAGCTACACTATGCTATATATATATAGAGAGAGAGAGAGTAGGAAATAAATATTTGACCCCTTGCGGGTTTTGTAGGTTTGTCCAATGACAAAGAAATGGAAAGTCTCAGAACAATATCATTTTAATGGTAGGTTTATTTGAACAGTGACAGATAGCACATCAAAAGGAAACTTGAAAAAATAACTTTAAATAAAAGATAGAAACTGATTTGCATTTT
>JBBIGB010305859.1:0-11135 GCA_037577075.1 Alestopetersius hilgendorfi | reverse complement strand
CACAGATTATACTGTTCTATAGCAAACATAATCATTCTGTCGAATGAGTGAAAGTGACATCCGCATCCAGGCGAACACCATCTGACTAACAAGACGTTTAGCCACTCTGGTGTCACACTGCAGCCTGGAGCAAATACAAGAACAATTTGCGATACAAAATGACGGACGGTTGAATTTTAGTGTGGAAAAAGCAAAAAATAACTCACACAGCAAAAGTAAACCTGTTTAAAAACTTCCCTGGTGAAGGATTCATTCATTCACTCATTTTCTAAGCCACTTATCCTTATCCCGTTTTCTAAGTCACTTCGCAGTCTAGCACTCATAGGGCTAAAGGTGGAGGGACACCCTGGACAGGTCACCAGTCCTTCGCAGGGCAGACAGAAAAGCAAACACACTCACACGCACTCATAACTGGGGCCATTTACCATCTCCAGTGTACCTGACATGCAAATGTTTGGACTGTGGGAAGAACACAGAGAAGAACACAGCACCTGGTGGAAACCCTTGCAGAGATGGGGAGAAGACACGAACTCCATATAGAAAGGACTCTCAGCCAACTTGGAATCAGGACTCAAAACCAAGGCCCTTCTTGAAACAGTGCTACAACGAGCAACTGCAGTTTTAGGCAGAATACATAGATTTGCAGTTATTAATTTCAAATCATATTTATTTTGAATGAGTGTGAAAGGTCACACCGTTATAGTCTCTCCTTTATTGTCACTGAGGTGTTTGATTTTGTTGATATAGCTCGAAGGAACATTAATGTGATTTCCGATTTTTGTGATAAGTGTCAGTAAATAAGGATGTCTAGGAAAATAGTGTAAATGTCATATTGCAAGTTGGCCAGTGTAAGGTGATGCACCTATAGGAGGTATTTGTGATATTTATTTGAGCTTTTTGGTGGGAAAGGGGATGTTGGGCTTGGCATCTTAAATATTCTCAGGCAGAAAGCATTCCAGAGCACGATTCTGAACTCAGCATTGCTTCAGAAGACTCAGTTCCAAAGACACCATAGAACAGGAGAGGGAAGTCCAGGAAGTGCCAAGTCCAGCCACTGTGCTCTACCTTGTCTTCTGAAGTGGGAGAGAGACTGACAACTATACTTTTTTGCGAACTCTTCTGCAATGGAGAGCATATACAATCAAACACAGAGCCACGCTAGCCAGTAGACATGATGGAGAACGGACGCTAGATTCCCCTTCAGGCCATGTTTAAGTAGTGAGAGGAAATGCAGAACAGGTGCTGATAATTAAGTAAGTGGGAGAAATCAAAACGAGAGTAGTATCGGAGGAGGGGGAAGCGGTGACCAGAATGGCCGGGAGCGTGGCATGCAAGACACGACCGTAACAGAAAATAACTTAGGATGGCGTTATAGTTGCATACATGTGCTCAAGAGGTCACGCCCTCATCCGGAGTTCATCTGAAGTGGAGATTGTGCACATCCTGCTAAAATACCACAAGATGCAATACCGACTTAAAGGAGGACTATACCATGGTAATCGCTTCTACCATCTGTTTCTCTGTTGGAGCAGAGGAGCACATGTGGTTAACAGTAAGCATATAGATGCTCTTAGCCCTAAAGGCACACTGCCCTGCACATATGAGTGTTTTCCCTGTGGTTAGGTAGATAGAAAGACTAATAGATAGATCAACAGACAGATATGGAAAGCTACAAACAGACACACAGGGCAGATAATAAAACATGACGAGACAGAGATATCCTCAACACCTCAGTAGGAGGTTGTTAATAAGCTAATTAGTTGGTCTGGGTGTGTTGGTAGTAGTGAAGCAATGAAATGTGTTAGGCAATGTGCCTCCAGGACAAGGGTTGGGAAACAAAGCCTTAAAGAAATGGTTTGGTTCTCCTTCTACTCAAACACACCCACAAATCCTATGCTGGACACAGTGGCCTTCCAGGACCAGGGCAGAATCCTGCTGTCTTGTTGTAACTTGCTGTAGTAGCTAGTGGTGGAGAATATGATGTTAGTGAGTGTGTATGATAAGCGCTTTACTCTCACTCTACACACTTGGCTAAAGCGCCCTTGAACAATGCATCTAACCCCCAGCTGCTCCCTGGGCACTGCGGCTGTATGGCTGACCACCGATCTGACTGTTTGCGCTCACTGCCTCCTGGTGTGTGCGCTAATCGCTCACTACTCTAGTGTGTGTGTGTGTGTGTGTGTGTGTGTGTGTGTGAGTTGGAAAGGTTAAATAAAGAGACCTGATTTTCCCCTTGGATTTAATCAAGTATCTTGAATCGGATCCAAAATCCGAAATCAGACATTTCATGGAAACTGACATAAACCTGCATTGGGATTTCTGAAGACTTATTGCAACAAGTGTTTATTATCATTGAGATGAAACAGCATCAAAATCGACAAAAGCAACAGACACATGTTGGAGTAAACCTTTATAAATGTTTCTCCAGGTTTATTTTCATTTGACAAGGTATCATGTGGCCTTACGGACACTTACCCTTCAGTAATATTAAGCAATACTGCTTTATATAATGCCTGTGTAAACAGTCGGAACAGGAATCATTTTCAGGGAATTGGATTACTGTTCAAAGTTCTTATACCCAAAAAGACATGGCTTGAGATAATATGAAGATAGAGAAAGAATAGACCACACAGATACAGGCAGTGTTTGACCAGGGTCTCCCAATGGGGCCAGGCCTTGCAGTAATTTAATAAAGGTTGATTTTTAATAAGGGCTTTTAAGGGAACATCACTCTACGTGGATCTATATGGACATTCTGATTGGGGGAGGAAAGGGGGATGAACCGAAAGAATGATTAATGGCATTGAGGGGCAAAAGCTGGTCTTTCTCGTAACAATCTTTAACAGTCCTTCCAGACACTACCGATGCCTGGGAGCAGGGCTGTTGAGAAAGTGTTGGTCAAGGTTGTTAAACAAATGATTAATGGTATGGAGGGAAAATGCTCATGTTTCTCGTAAAGCCCCTTTCACATATAGACACATGTTCTTATCCACCATCCCCCAAACACAATATGCTGATGAACATGGAGTGGTAAAGAGAGTGGTTATAAAGAGTGTGTGTGTGTTGAGATGATAAGAGCTGCAAGTCTTTTAGATGTATTGATTAGTTTCTCCATCTGTCTATATTAGCCCCACACTTTATAAAAAGACTCAAAAGCGGAGTTTAGGGAACAGGTCGATGAGTTGCTAGTAACAATTTCAAGGCAAGTCCCAATGGTGCAGGGAAGTCTCAAGTTGAATGCATCCTTCAGCAAATTGAAAATGATTTTATCACTGAACACCAAAACAGAATTGGTAATATAAGCTATATATGCACTGGGGTAAATTATCATAAGTTTTTTTTTTTTTCAAAGTTGGTTACCAGTTAATATAGCTGTGCCTTGAAACTATTTGCATGCACACATCCTAGTCAGTCACGTCAGACGAATAACGAGTCATGAACGACAACAATAAATGAATGAACTAGCCGCACAAACCTTCATCTTAAAGTAGCTCTGAACTCCTCTGATCATGGAAGTTGGAAAAGATGGATTACGTGAAGAAGGTGGAAAAGGTCAAATACTTTAATGCTCCTGCAGCGTTAGCCACTGCTGCAGCACTGCCTATGAATATAATGTGATATCATTCATCATTCATGCATGCTCAGTAAAAAAACAAAAAAAAAAATCTGACTGCTCTCATTAAGATTGCATAGCCATAAACCAGATATCTTCCCGATCTAGTAGGGCCATGCACAGACATTTTAGAGGCTAGTAGCACATATTTTACTTTTATTTGTTTTTGACCAATGGTAGGATGTGATGTCTGTTTGGGTAAGACTGAATTGAACCCTACCCACCAGGGGTGTGGCTTATTTTAGACTATTATTATAATGGTTTCAGTTTAACAAGAGGTGCTTATTGTCTAGTCAGCCTAGCTCATGTAAACACAATGCAGCACTGTGTAGTACAACAGTTCCACAAGATAATATGCATTCTGTAATTGTTCATGTGATATATATTATCATTAGACTGGCTGCCTATTGAGAAGAAATGTTATGATTGTAGAAATGGATCCAAATGATAATGAACTACTTATGCTAAGCAGTATTGACCAACTAGCTTTCAGGATGATAAAAAACCCAGATCTGCATCGATGTGGAGTATAGAAAATGGTTGTATAATTTAATTGTTTGCTCCAATATAACATTGTTCAAGGGTCTGAATTATATTCCTGCATCACCTCCCACCAAAGGCTCAGGCCCTGATGATGAAAGGCTCATGTCAAACAAGCACAAATGCTCATTTGTCATGAATGATAGTACAATTATGGGAAATGGGACTTGTTCTACACCAGGATCTGCTGCAGCTCAGTCAGGCCATGAAGGGCTTGATGACTACAATGAGCAGAAAAGGGTGTATGTAAACTGAAGGCCAGGCATGTGTAGTGCACATGGTCTCTAGGACACTAAAGTTCGATGCGCTGCCTGTTGTGCCATAAAAACTGCCGTATGTGACCCGGTCTTCTGGCAGGACGTTATAACAAGTCCACAGGCAGCTCAACTTTGACTGCAGTAAATGTTAAATACCACAATGAAGCCATACTCTGAAACCCATAGGCCCATTGAGCTTTGCTTTATACAGAGCATAGTGGTGTAGGCAGTGGGGCTCTCCAGACATTAAGAGCGGGGAGTCTTTGAGATGTATCGATTTGGTTCTCTCAATCTGTTTTGATTAGCCCTTCACTTCACAAAACAGGCTGAGAATGAACTCCCCCATGCTGAGAGTGGAGCTCCTGGCATTGACTCTGAGTACGTTTCCATGCGGCGCATCCTCTTCACCTGAAATGATGGGTGGCCAGGAACACCATATGCCACTCAAGCCCCTGCCAACTCATTACACTCTGCCTTACGCAACAATTCAAGCAAATATTTGTTTGTCCCAGTCCCACAGATGTGAAGAACCGTGAAGGCATGCGTCGGAACCGCATGGGTAATGCTGTGCCAGAGTCTATGGTGTGCTGATCAGACTCATGTTCAAGGCATTCTGCTTGGAAAATGGGCAAACAGCAATTTCAAATTCAGGATAAATAGTTTGATAATGAACAAGAACAGATGCCGGTAGTGCCGTTCTCTGGCGGCTACGAATACTGGACGTAACATGTTTGGCAGTGTTGTTTGGATGCTCAATTTGGATATGGAGTGATCAGTGTGGGAGGTGTTCCTGGTTTAGACAAGAGTTTATTTTAAAGGGGTTCCTGGATATAAACGATGAAAACCAAAAAGATATTTACCATAAGAAACAGGAGGCAAGTGAACTGAGTGGGCACAGCCGATGTGACATGCTGACTGGGATGGTGGCCAGGTGTTTTCTGGGGAGAATGATAAAATCTCAGTCCTGTGGAAACCATTCACCTGCCATGACTCTCTCTCACTCGGGTCATGGGAAAAACAAAATGTGTGGTGCACATGATTCCCAAAACGTCAACCGTGCCCTGATTTAACTTTGTGTGTATTACGCTGCAAAAACATACTATATGACCCAGTCCACTCGCATGACATCATAAGTCCACAGGCAGTTCACCTCTGTCTGAGACCATAGTTTTTAAAAGCTTGTGGCTTTGCAGTCAAGAGGAATTGCTTCAAATTGTTTTTGTACTGATCACTGATTACACACTAAATAATAAATGGAGGATACACAAAGCTATCCTCCGCCAATTAAATCAGACCTTATACGCTGCAAGCCATTCGTGACTCACCTTCACATTAATGAAGCTTTTCTCTGTTTTGCGACATTTTAGCAAAACTGTTCAGTGCAGTTGACATTAGTAGCTTGAAATAATCAGGTAGTTTGAAGACAAACGTTTTTGTTTTAGTAATGAACTGAAATACTCTTAGCAGAGTACAGCTGTGTAGCTGGGTTGGGACTGTAATGGATCGTTCATGGATGCCCTAGAGAGGTAAATTTCAATTGATATCCTGGAGTTGAAACTTGAATTAGAATTGATGCAGCTGAAGGGAAATATAATTATAACTGAATTCAAATGCCAGGCAACTAAACTTAATAAATTACACAATTTCACCTTCTAAGATATGACTTGATCTGCTTATTAGTCTACATTAAATGGAAATGAAATACATATATATGACAAACATGAAATAAATGTTGTGTGTTCATTTCTAAAATGACTTTTATTTCTGTTTTAAGAAAAATCCATAAAATTTGTCCTACATTTGATTAAAACTACATTTCCCAGAATTCTATGAAAGGTGAAGGTTCATAACCCAGTAGTATAACATAGGCCAATGAGGGGCAATGTTGAAGGTGTGTTAGTTGTGCTAGTTAGATTGGAGGGAGTTTTGACTGACTTTTAATTGCTTTTATGAAGGATCTTGAACTGTTTTGAGAAGGATTTGTGCATAAACTCTGGACTGCTGTTCTAACACTGAGGTTTCAGAATCCCAGTTAAACTGGAAATCTGAAATTTCTGACAAGATCTCTGTGATGTAACTCCTAAAACTTCAGGAAACCTCAGGATGGTCTGTAAGCCTTGTGGTACCTGTTCATGAATCCAGCGGAACAACTTCACATTTTAAACGGCATCTGCAGGTGAGTACTTGCACTTCATCAGTCCTGCCTCATCACAATATCTGACAAGACACTTAGGTCTGAAAATTCATTTTAGGCCAAAACCTTCTCTCAAAATTGTCAAAACACTGTCTCAGGCATCATGCATCATGCATCACCATAATTTTCTGTGAACTTTTAAAGCTACTAAACGCTTTATATATATGGATCCTATCACCGCTGCTGTTTGTCTATAATGGACAGTTTTATATCAGTCAGTTTTATACTCACCACTCGGAGAGACTCATTACAATGTTGATGGAAAACTTGAAGATAAACAGGACGGTCCACTTTTCATGAAGTGGTCTCTGTCCACAAAGTCACAATTTGTTCTTTTTTTTCAATTACTCCCATTCAATCAAAGTCTACTTTCCATGTTACATGTTTTAGAATATATTTGCCATTTCCTCTTGAGGGAGGGTCTCTGTAGGTCCTTCACTAACTTGACCACTTTCTTTTACTGTTATTTTATTTTTTTCCGTAATTGTCTAAAGGGACATCTTCCCATGCATTAGTCAGTTCTGTCCACAAATCATTCACAGTTTGGGATTTTCTTTCCCACACATTTCCCAAAGAAGTCCCATAAGTTTCCAGTGACATTTCATAATTGTTCTGACTGTGGCTTCCATTGTTTTGTTGAAATATTCAGTCTTTTTCATGGGTTTCATGAGATTTCCTGAAATGCATCTTAGCCATTCTTTTTGTCTACCCTTACCATTTTAGGTGAAAAAGGTCAGTCTAATTGAAGCTATTTTCAGTATTTACCTTTCTACTTCTGAACGCTCTTGGTGTCTCATGGCTCTAATGTTGCCGATTGTTTAGACTGGAAAAGGCCACACGTGTTCTAGGAAACGGGTACATATTGCGCGCAAACACTTGACTGCTGCTTCTCTACCACTACACAGCATTGCTTTCAGGTCATCCAGCCCATATGGCGCTCCCTTAAGGTACTCTAACCCAATCAGATATGCTCCATTTGGGTAATGCGCTGCCAAACTTGATCACGCACTTCACACAGCGACACATGAGGTCACTGTGAGGGCACAGGTACTGATAAAACATCGGCTTAACTCAATTAGGTTAATCTAATAACAGACACGTTTGATGGAAGCAGGCGTGAAGGGAGTTTTAGTAGAGAGCCGTTTTTAGACCAGAAGGTTTGCTTTGATTGATGGTTTCTTCAGAACAGACTTGAACATGACCGTGTACTTTTCCCAAATTAATGCAAATGTGTTTGTCACTGAAATGTATCTGCAGGGATTAAAGCCAGTTTGATATATTGTTGTCTTAGAGCCATGCCTGCCATTGCAGTCCACTCATTTTGTACAGCTGCATATGAACTCTTGCCAGAAAGTCATTCAATACATGACATACACTTACACAAACGCTGTACTCAAAACTGTACAAGTACACTGACTGCAATTCCAAGCACGATGTGAATGTGCTGCACGTTTCATAGGCGCTCATGCCTACATCAGATCCATTGATGAGATTAGCCATTTTTCACATTCTGCACTTGCTCACTCAAAGGGTACATTGTGAAATTGACTTGGAGCCGGTCCACTGTTCCACGATGGAAATTGAAAGGCGTCTATGCAAATCTGTCACATCTGAACTAAACCCATCATAGGGAGTAATTTCAATATGGCACTTCCTTCACGGTTGGTTGACCCCTGTCCTGTGACTGGTTGCCTTAACGTGTGTTTGAAAAGCCCCCAGTGCCTTTCGCTCGCAAGGTCGTTCAATGGTTTTGTGTTGTTATTGAATACAAAGCACCTCGTGGACTTGGCTGATGACTTCACTCACTCCTAAAGAGCAGGCTGAAGATTCTCCACAAGGGGAAGACTGTTATTCCTCGAGTAGCATCATATCAGTTAGTGTGTTTAGATGCACACAATATTAGATTTATGAGAAAATAACCTTTTGGCAGGAATCAATTCATCATGTTTATAACACTATAAGACTGGTAATCTGGTCACGCTAAATCCATATATATAGATTCAGATTTCTTTCTAAACATTTCTGGTCACTCTGTTAATTACTCTGTTTACATTACTCTGGTCACTTTCCACTCTGTTTTATATTGCTGAGCTATTATTGCACAATGCACTTTAACATTCCATTTGCACAAAGTACATATAAATGCCCAGATTTTTTACTTTTAGATTTTAATTTTAATTTTAACGTAGAATTTACTTATTGTTTTTTAATGTTTGCACAGTCGTACTTGTTTGACTGCATGTGACAAATACAGTATCTTGAATCTTGAATCTTGAATCTTCACCGCTACTGTTGTTTAGTAACTTACCAAAAAACTCAGCATGTGACAAATAATTCAGACTGCAGATCTCCTTTTAACACAAAGTGAGAAAACACAGGGGAAAAATGGGCCATTTGCTCCAATTTCATGACTGTACGCTGAAATAAGCAGTTAGTGTTTACTGATTCCCGAGAAGCTTGTCTTTATCTGCCTCTGTTTGTAGGGTTAATGTACCCGAAAATCCCGATAACTGATCCAAATCCAAGCCTCTTTATCTGATTCTCTGACAAATCTGATAATGGCTTTAATCTGATCATATCGTGAGCTCGCAGAGACAGGGCGCTGTGGCGAACAAGATCAGGAGATGTCTGTCTGTTAACACTTTTTTCTTTGACAAGAAGGATTTCAGTTACTTTGCTTGTCCACTGGAATTTGCTGCCTTCTGTTATGGTTACAGTGACTGATCAGCTGTGTGACTTTCTTTTTGGCAATAAAATGTGGTGATTTTATTCCATTTCCAATTAATTGAAACACAAACACACACACACACACACACACACACACACACACACACACACACGCATGCATACACATATATGCAGTTATAATGCTATATCTGATCTAATATTCACTGAACAAATATTAGCACTAGTATGACAGCATAGTCCTATTTGGTTACATTTAAAATGAGTCTTATACTAAACTGCAGTGCAATTTACATTTGGAAATCCCTGATAGTCTAGGCTTTAGCCTAACTTTGTCCACCCTAACATCTGTGGGTGGAGCAAGGTCTATTGATAAGATCAGCCCACAATTAAACACCCTGTGCGCAGCCATGACACTCGTCTACCTGGCAGTCTTGATGGTCGATTAGCAGACCAAAGCGCAGATAAGATCAGATTGAAGAGCACCCATCCTTCCCAAACAGGTGGTCTGGTTTCAATCTCCTCATTGGCTTGTTTATAATATGCGTGAGTGGGCTTGCATGCCTGTACAGGGTTGTGTATGCCTCACTGTGACCGCTCTCGTCCAGAGGGGGTGAGAGTCCTGCTTTAGTCAAAACCAAGAGCATATGGGACTTGTCTCATCTCCTCTCTCTCACATCCATCACTTTCACTCCCTCCGTTCTCCCTTCATCCACTAAACAAGTGGAAGTGCCAGCAGCCCTCTGTGCCGTTTAACCTGTGGTCTCCCCGCCGTTGGAGAGGGTCAGTAGGGTCGATTTCCAACTTCCGACAAAAGTGTTGTTGTTTTTTTTTTCCCAGCCATATTCCGGAAAGACTCGCGCTCTGTGCCAGGATTGGCTAGGTCCAAATTCACAAGCTGTTCGCTGATAAGCAAGAAATTACTGAATAAATGAGCATTAGCTGCTTTGGCCTTTGAGGGTATGTAGAGGAGATATAACATGTAACTGGCTTGGGTGGTCTTTTTTGTTGCAGTGTTTAAGGAAATACAATATTATGACAGACACACCATAAGACAGCCATACAGCTTTATTACATAGTCTCCATAGTCCACACTTTACTCTGGAGGTCTTTGAGGCCCACTAAACCACGTATATACCACCCTGGAAAAGAGACTTTGTGTGTCGCAAGTTTCCCAGGAGGCCATATACACAATATCCCTCTGATGTTCTCTCTCAGGAGCCGTGGGATGTTTTCCCCAAAGGTACAGGAGCAGTACAGCAGGCACATGTTTCTACACATTTTAATGCATGATTACCATTACCAGTATAATGTATTAAAAAAAGATGCAAATGTTTTGCCCATTTTTGTTTTTTGGGGTTCCTATTTTTATTTTTTTTTTGTATTGTAGTTCAAGTCCAAACTATTCCAAAGTGTAAATAATTGTGACCCTTTCAGAGCGTTGTGCTTGCACTCAGCAGCCATGGGCTTTCCTTCAGAATGGAATATTATTGGAAATCTGTAATTAGAGCTGGGTATGCAAGAGGAAGTGTAAATACAGACCGAAGTTTGCTCAGTGGCTGGACAACCATGCTTTTTTCTTAAAAGAAGTGTTGTTTTCTTTGCGCAAGAGGAGGTTGCACAAAGTTGTATCCATGAGAAACTCCTGTGTGGATGCAGACTAGTCTCCTAATGAATTCCCAGCATCTGCTGATGGATTGCTTGATAGTAAAGTCTCATTTGTCAGGTTTAGACTTAATCAGTTAATCTTTGCGTCTCTATTTCTCCGTCTCTTTTTTCTCTCTCTCTCTCTCTCTCTCTCTCTCTCTCTGTCTCCCTCCCT
Source organism: Alestopetersius hilgendorfi (assembly GCA_037577075.1). Classification (NCBI taxonomy): domain Eukaryota; kingdom Metazoa; phylum Chordata; class Actinopteri; order Characiformes; family Alestidae; genus Alestopetersius; species Alestopetersius hilgendorfi. Next base: position 24 of record JBBIGB010305859.1, on the reverse strand, counting down.
TTTTCTCTCTCTCTCTCTCCCTCT
>JBBIGB010305815.1:0-11138 GCA_037577075.1 Alestopetersius hilgendorfi | reverse complement strand
AGTTTGGAAAAAATAAACAAAGCCTTCTATGTAAAATTGATGACTTAGTGTGTTCATTATATATTATATATTGGGTTTAAATAGAATTGCGATTAATTGCGATTAATCGCGATTAAATTTTTCCCAGGTTTGCGATTAACTAGTTAATTTTAATTAATCGCTTTACAGCCCTAATATATATATATATATATATACATCAATAATTCAATCACTGAGTGTACTGAGTTTCAGCATTAATCTCATTATTTGCTAAATGTATCTCCAGAGGTACAATCGGACATTGCCTGTCTGGGAGCTTAGACTTGAATAAAGAGTAAGGCGGTTCAAATTACTGCACCAAAATTAACTCTTCAGCACTCTTGGGTGGTGGCAGCACCTAAAGCTGTCGTGTGAAAGAGACAAACACACAGACATGCTCTCCAGCCTCCTAAAACATCATTGCCAATTATTTGACTGAACGGAAGCCTTCAGTGTACATTTTCACATAGAGACAACCTGCTGCAGCCATTTCAGGTAAGTTGGGTTTAAGGGATGTTTGTCTTGTAGTTTTCACTAACCGGACTACAACATTTTAACCAGACTGTTGTAGGACATTGTGGGAGCATTTCAAGGTTGTACCTTGTCGGTAAACGTGCATGTTCCTGATATTCTAAATGTAATAACTTTACTGTTTACAAATGTTTCCTAAAACATACGTAGGTAGTATTTTCTAATAAATGTGTGAATATGTACTGTGTAACAATAATCATTAGGTGCCCTAGGGAGGACACAAGGACATCCTTACCCAGTGACTTTCACTTCAAGGCCAAATAATTGTAGACACCTGCTCATCTAATATTTCTTCTAAGATCAGTGGTTTTAATAGAGACTTTGTCCCATTTGCTGTGGGAACAGCCTCTACTCTTCTGGGAAGACACAGCTCTAGTCCCCCACAGCCAAATGGTGGGGAGCTTTATATTCATGGGCAGCTGCTGTAGCATCCAGTTCTATTTGAAATGCTTTTGAATTGAGATTATACAAGCTGTGTGTGTAACCTAATATCCATTTTATCAATGTGTGCAGTTTAAACTACTAATTAGAAGGGAGGCCTTTATACTTTTAAACATTAAGCACATTTAACAAAGTGTATTAAACATCCCTTTTTGAAAATAATCTTCATGGTACGTTTATAAAACTTCATAGCAAGGCTATCCCAAAGCTAAATTAACTTTTTGTGGTATAATGTACTTTTCATTTCATTTATTTTTATTACTTTCTTATTTTTCCTATAGGGGCATACACAGTGAAAGAGGTCCAGCTTGTAAATATTTGTCATTTCATTTAAAACTAAAATTTGAAAATATCTGTCTTTAATTATCATTTGAATTTAAATCTTGTTTATATTAGCAAAATATATATACATTCCACAGAAGCAAAAAAAGGTTGATAAAAATGAAGTAAGCAAACAGTTTTTATTTTTTTAAAAGATGTTTGGCCTTAGTACTGGTTATGGACAAGCCTAATTATCAATGTGGGAAAAAAAAGTCATCAATATAATTTTAAATTTTAAGTAGACCAAAATGAAGGAAGAAACAGGAAAAAACTATGTAAATAGACTTTCCAATTTGTTGGGTGGGCATCATAGACCGACAATAATGGCATCCATATTAGCATGAAGACAGGCTTTGCACAAAATAGGCACACATAGGCATCACTTTAGTATTATTTTGATAATCTCCTTCCTGAATGTTGCACTTTGAGAGGGATAAATCCCATAAATGCATATCTATGGAAGCAAAAGGTAAAGTGACACCAACCAGCCTTTTGTCTTTTCATGGCTGCTAAAAAACCATGGTGCCTATAAATCACATTTTTTAACCGAAGTAGGGTTTGTGATGGCATGTATGTTTGCAGCGAAAAATGGTTTTGTAAAGCATACGAATTGTAATGTCCTAATAAATCATCCAACTTTCATAATTATCTGAACCTTACTGAGCATACATTTTTACATAACAAAGACAAGCCTCTGAAACAAACAGGAATGCATAAATGACAGGTTTACATGTCAAGCAGAGCAAATCAAAACAGATTCTTTTGTTAGATAACTTACAATCAGATTATTGCAACAACAATTCATTTAAAGTAATGATATAATGAATATAAACCAAAAGAAAACGTTATGATGGTAAGTCAGTGATTATTCATCTTTTAACAGAGAGGCAAACAAGGAGTGAGATTCTATTAGTCACTCGCTGGAAGGGCATTGTGCTACATATTTTTCATGTTAGACAATACTCAGAGACAAGTTATGAGTTTAGGCTTTACCCATAATCCCTCAGAGACATTTTGTTATTGACAGAGTAGCTTTAAATGAATTGCACCTGTTAGTGTGTGTCAGCCAACTGCTACTGTTTTTAGCTGCATGACTTTTAAAAAGAGCCTCTGTTGCTATCAGTACCGTATGTGCTTTAGGATATATACCATATATACTATGCATGTATATACACAAATAACAATGTATGTATTGCAAAATAATGTGAAATTGTGATTTTTAGTTTTTTAATACACACACAATTTGAAAATAGCTGAATCTTAATGCAGCTCCTAAGGTCACTTACAGCTCAGTCGATGAAAAGCCTTTTTGTTATATAGCTTCTAACCAAGTGATGCACCTTCTAAAGGTTTAATTTGTTTAGGTTAGCATATGCCTGGTGTACTGAGGTTTCATTTCTCCTTCTGTTAAGATCAGATAAGACAGAGTAAAATGATAAGTCTTGTAAAGTGGCATCTCAATGTAGCATTACAATTAAAATATTACACATAATTTTATTCGGGGTTGAATCTGTGAAATGGGGGGTACAAATAAGGGCAGTTTTTCTGTGCATTTTGGCCTTTTGTCCACACGTAAATGCCGTTTTGGGTCAGTGAAAACGGAGGTTTCTGGGAACTCTGGCCAAAGTTGCGATTTTTGATTACTCGGTTTCTGCATTTCCGTGTTAATTACGTGTCGACAAGAAAAACTAAGATTTTGAAAAACGGACTGTTTCATGTCATACTGTGTTTGCAGCTCATATGACTTCACAGTATGCGCTGTGTTTACATTAGGTTTTCATCTGCAATGCTCGACCTGTACAAAGTATACTGCTCTCAACCTTGTTAGAAGTTTTGTCACTTCCCATCTAGTCAGAGTTAGCGATAGCGTGTGGGCAGAGACATTCTTGAAATCAGTTCGTGTGGACGGAATTTTTTTAAGTGAAAACTGAAATAGTTTTTTGAAATACCCATGTGGACATGGCCTGAGTCTGCTTCTGCTGAGCTCTGTAGTTCCATTTTATGCTACATTACAACATAACTAAATGGCAAGTCATTTTTTTACCCACCACAACAAATGATCTAACTATTACCTTTTCTATAGTGTTTTTACTCTGCTTTTCAACATGCTGATGAAAATAATCAGCAATCATATGTGATAAAATCACATGCTTGTAAATATGCACTTCTACACTGCCTGGGAACCAGAGGGCCAGAGGCTTTTTTACACATTGCCTGTTTAAGGAGCATGAGAGACAATATTAGTTCTTTAAAAGTGTACTTTACTCCCTGTCGGAATATAGTGGCTGAGCATCATGCATTCAGAAAAAGGGCACAAGCTCTGATGCTCCAAGACATGGCAGCTATATGTAACTTTTTGTCCAATTAAGGTGAAATGCTGCATGATCAGTTCATAGAACATGTAAATAACCTTCGCGAATGAGAGAGACTGCATTTCATACCTGATTCTACACAGACTTAGAAGACACTAGTAACCAAGCTAGGCTCATTGCTGGTGATCTCATCTTCTGCTCCTTCTCATCATGCATCCAGCCAAACATGCTATTACTGCAGATCTAACTAGCTTTTTACAAATGACCCGTCCTGCCCTGCAGCCGCAGTTAAGTGTAAGAACTGTAAGACTGGGCCTTTTTTTTAAAAGTTCAATTCAATTCAGTTTTATTTATATAGCACTTTTAACAATGCTCATTGTCACAAAGCAGCTTTACAAAATGAAATAAATATGAAATAAATGTGTGTGTATGAATGTGTGTGAATGAAATGCCTCTGATGAGCAAGCCAAGAGTGACGGCGACAGTGGCAAGGAAAAACTCCCTAAGAGGGTGATAGGAAGAAACCTTGAGAAGACTCAATCAGGGAACCCATCCTCATTTGGATGATTACAGATACAGATTATAGAACATCATGAAGGTTAAATATAACAGAAGTTCTTTAAGTTAACATGAAGTCCAGATCAGCACAGGGATGAGTCGGCGGGTGCGGAAGGTACATGGGGTCTGAATCCTGGAAGCACGGGGCAGCATGTGTAACTCCAACTGTCATAGAGCAGGATTTCCTGGGTGCTTCAGGAACCTCGCAGGGTTGGCCTTTATCTAAAAGTGTATCATTCAAACCATGTTCTATCCACAAAATCCACTTGCCTGAGGCTCAGATTCATTATACAGCATCTGGCTAGATTGAATCGACAGTTAACATTAAGACTTCAATTGCTTCAGAGTATGTTCAACTAATTGTAGATTCAACTTCCTCTGTGTTCATTCTGTCAAAAGGCCTGTCTGAAAAGCACCCCAGTACTCTCATTCCAGTTATTCACTGCATACCTGTTAATAGTTTTGGGACAGGCTACATGCCAGACATGTTTCTGCATTGTGGAATTCTCTACTGCTCAGCTTGATATGAATCTGATCAGTGGCCTGAACTTTCAAAGTTCTCCAGTCTACTACTATGACAGTCTCCTGTGATGGTCACTTCTTTGCTTGTCCATGGCTACTCTTGGCTGTGCAAAAGCTTTCGAGCATGAAGTTAAAATATTATAAACCACTGCACCTGTTCAAACTATTGTGAGTGCTGAAATGAGAATAGCTGATTCCCCATGGGTCTACGTGATTGTGGTTGAACAAAAGAAAGAATTTTTGCATATGTGCAGACCTAGGAGCGCCCAACAAGCCTGTGATTGAGGATTCTGTCACTCGACAGCACACAGATGAACTGTGAACTGCTGAGCTATATTGACTGTTCAGATTCTGCAGTGTTCCATATGGTTCCATATTGCCTCTGTTCTATCTGCCTTCCAGAGAATGCTGGCTATGACTAAACTAATATTGCTAATACTGATGATACTATTTTATGGGGCTGAGCACCCCACATGCCGACCATGACAACAGATTCAAAGTTGTGCTTAGAAGCCATATAGTTTCAAAGTGCTCCATTTACAGGCCAAACTAAGTCAAGTAATTGTCATTTCGACCATACACACACAGTACACACTGAAATTAAATAACGTGCCTCCAGGACCATGGTGCAACACAAGAGATAAACAGAACAGCACAAGACAAACAGGGCCCAAAAGTGTGCAAGAAACACAAGCACAACAATACAATTATACAAGACAAGACAACAAAGTGCAAAGTGTAAACATTCTAAAGGGATTCTTCGCCGGGGCCCCTCTCGTTATCGTTCTTCCGTGTGGTGGTGATTAAAATCACTATGAATCAAAATATTTAGACCAGGATAAAAATGATCAGAGTTTGATGAATAACATAATTCAGACTCTACTATTATCAAGGGTCAAGACAGAACATCACATCATCAGAACCCAAAGCACAATTAATCCTGGTCAGAGGATTTGGGTTAGGGTTTTGCTATATATATATATATTTTTTTTTTTTTAATGTTTGGTTTTATGAAACTGCATTATGTTCACTTGAGAGTAAATATGTGACATTGTTATATTGTCACATTTTTTTCCTTTGTGCATTTAAACACATGAATAAATTTTAAATACATTGTTGTTCAACAGGATGCAGCCTGTGAGTGGTATACCTGAGAAGACTGTCATATATACTTCTTCAAGGGACTCTAGCTCTGGTTCTCAGAGCTCTACAGAGGCTACAAAGGTCCCCCACACTCCCGTGTCTCTGCCAAACAAGTTCCAAAATACTGTTCCTAAACCATTCACCCCCTCAAGCAATCTGAATCACCAAGCAGAACCAAGCAGCACCGCCAAAAGTTTGGCTGACCTCCCCACCTTCTCACCCATGCTCTATCCACCCTGTGCCTTCAACTATGAGCGCCCCCGCCACTTTATCCAGTCCCAGCCCAGCTTCCAGGCCCCAAGCTATGACAGCCTCCAGTCCAATGGCAACAGCCCTTCGCCTTACTCTTCAAATCTCAGCTCACCAATTGCAACCACTACATCTCCAAGCAGCCCTCCTCAGTCTGCACCTCCTCCTGTTGCCATGCGTAGTAGTGTGACTTTGATCCCTAAAGTAACAAGTTCTCGGTGTGATGACAAAACATCATCTGCAGATTTTCTTTGCTCTGTACTGCCTTCACAACCAACTTCACAAGGCAAATACATTTCTAAGTCTGTGCCTCAGTCCGAGACGCCGAGGACCTTCCAGCAACCACCCCCAAGTCAGATGTCAACAAATATTGTTTCACCTACTCCACCCAAAATGTCTTCAAAGTCTATGATAACAGCTACTGTTCCCCAGCATTCCTCACTTGTCTCTCAGCCAGTTAATTTCAAGGAAACTCCAAAAACGTAAGTGAAGTTCTTGTAGTAGTCAATTGAACATACATTTGTTTACAACTTTGTAAAAAAATGTACTGAAGGCTTTGTCCATTATATTTCATAGGTTGCCAAAACCAATACTGAAGAAGACTGTTTCTCAAACCCATCTGCGTTCCACAGATGAAGAGATTCAGGGCTCAAAGGATGCTCTTATTCAAGATTTAGAAAAGAAGCTACGCAGTAAAGAGGCTCGTCAAAAGAACAATCAGGTATTTGAAAATATTAAAAGAAAATATAAAGGGTGAAAAAAAAATGCTGTGAGAGCACATAAATACCCTAAAACTCAAAATAAACATGCAAAATGATCTAGGGTGGAGGTAGCTTAGTGGGTAGGATACTTGCCTCCGGACCAAGAAGTCATGGGCTCGAATCCTACCTCCAGCATACCACCACTGGGTCCCTGAGCAAGACCCTTAACCCCAAGTTGCTCCAGGGAGACTGTCCCCTGTAGTTACGCAATGGAAGTCGCTTTGGATAAAAGCGTCTGATAAATGTAAATCTAAAGAACATGTTTCCATTTTCTTGATTTCCCTTTCATTTCAGCATTCACTCTTAGCATTCACTCTTAGCATTTGATTCGGCTAGTTCTGGTTTCACATTGCACTTTTGCAAGTGCACTAAAGAACTTAGCATGACATAAGTATGTTCTATTGTCATCATTATCTATGTGGCCGCATATAGTTGACACTAATTGGTGTGGTGTCAATTCAGCTGTCAGTCTTTTCCATTTAAATAGAGGAAAATGAAGCAACCCATTAATTTCATTGCCACTATGTTATTATCAATGATACAATTATTAAGTAAGTTTCTGCAGTTTATATTCTCCTCTCCCAATGTGCTACCGTAACTGATTTTTTACTTGTCTTCTTTTTCTTTTTCTTTTGTTTAATGGGTGTTGATAGCCTGCTTCAACTTCCTGTAATAGGTTGAAAAGGACCATCCAAAAACGTGTTTTCACACTGTAAACAAATCAAACCATGTTTCAGTTTAATCCATCTATTTTGGTTAGACCAATTTTTGGTCCTTTGTTCCAGACCATGGTCTGAGGCGCCTTGCATATGTAGTATCTTGTACCATACAAAAAGTCTGGGAAAACAAGATAGTCCTGAAAGCATCCTATGCGTCATGCCTGTTTTCTGTCTGTTCAGCTTCTATTGCTTGTTGGCACTTTCTACATTAGTGATTTTAGCAATGGTACTGGTACTGACAATGAAAACTGAGACAAAATATTAGTTTTCACAAAAATGATTTCACAAAAATGAAAATGATTTTTAAATCACCTTAAAATTTCTTCTAGAGTGTAAAAATGACTTATGCCATGCGATGGCACAAACTATCAACTCAGCTATAATTTGCTGTCATGTTTTAGACATGGTGTCATGTAACTGCATAATATATTGTTTGTTAATTGTTATTGCAATTTTGTTCTCTGGAAAACTGTTAATGCAGAATGCTGCAATATGTGAATGAGTTTCTGAACAATCAACAGTGTTTTTGCACAGGGTGATCAACCAGAGCTCCATTTGAGTATTCATGTAGTCAAAAAAGTAACATTATTTTTGTTCAATCTTTAACCATTAAAGACACAGAGTGTCTGACGTTTTTAATTAGGCCCACATTTGAACATTTTTTTCATATTTTCCTTGACATTTGTGTAGGTTTGAGAACCAAATTGTAATTTATAATTTAAAATAATTCAAAACAGCTATTGATTTATGATCATTATCTATCTATGTAATATATAATACTATGCTAAAGAAATCACAATTTTGTTTACTTCATTTAGAGTTAAATCAGTCAAAATTATTCATTTTTCAGTTTCCAAGATTGGTGTTCAAAAGTGATTGAGAAAAGCTCACTCTTGCCTTGTATCTTATGGATAGGTATTTCTGTCTGTTCTTTCCTTGTGTGAAAACAACACAGTTCAATGCTATGTTATACCATCACTAGGATTGTGTAGCATTGTATGCTAAGTCTCAAAAAGATTAATAATTCTGTCAGTGTGTTGGTTGCTGGTTACCAGTCAGACAGGGAGGTGACAAACACTCGAATAACACCAAAACATACTGTCGCTGTTTAGAACATGCAGATCGTCATCGAAAAACTGATGAGGATTTCACAACAGCATCAATTTTGCAACAGCATCACTGGGAGTTAAACTCTTCTGTCAACCTCCTAGCAAACTACTCAGGAGTCCACCTTCACCAGTATTTTCTACCTCAAGTACTGTTATTTGATGTAACAAACCCTTGCTCCTTTCCTGTCTTTAAACAGAAGCTGTCTTATGAGGAACGCATGGCTCGCAGGTTGCTGGGTCATGCTAATGCTGCTTCTGTGTTTGATCTCGAGAGTTCTTCTGAATTTCAGTTTAAACAGGTAAAAATCCTAGTTTGAATTCTTCGGAGTATTCTTGTTAATACCTCACATTAAATGTTGGTGTTATTATTTAATAGTTGCATTAGCTAAAGCTATTTGTTTATTCATGTTTATCAAGGTGTTCCTACTAAATCATATTTTTGATTACCCGATATATTATGCAACACAGATTACCATAGGAGTTTGGTTAATCTCATTGACTACATGTTATGCATCTAATGTATGTTTCAAGAAGATAAAATCAGCAAATAGATTTCCTAAAGAATGTTGGTGTTTTGAGGTAATTGTAGTTCTCCTGAATGTGTTTCTCCTAGCTATTGTTTCTGCTAGGTAGAATATGATGATATGCATTTTTTTAAGGTAGATTCAGAATCTAAAGCATATGTCACTCACAAACTGAGAGACATATCCAAACCACTGTATCAAGCTTTGAAGGATTGTTGATTGGATATAGAAATGACTGCCTAAACACTACATTCACTTTAACAGACTTTTTCACAAGAAGGTCAGCATACTGGATTAATATGGTAAATCTTTGCATATGCCCTTGTTTTTGCTTGTGCCTTCTTGTTTGTGCATGTACTGCAAATCTGCACAATAACCCATGTGCATTAATAATTACTTTGTGAAAGCATGGGCTAAAATATTAGCTTGAATCCAAGAAGTGTTTACTTCAGAAATTGTTTGGCACTGAAAGCCTACCATTGACTTTCATTTAGATGAAGTGTCTCATTGCGAGTGTATGTGTGAGGAGGCATGTGGCTAATATATGCCTTGTAGGTGTGTGTAAAGTAGATCTGTTGTCTTTCCAGTGAAGAAGGGAAGGGGATTCAAGACCAGACCAGATGAAAAAATAAAGAAAGAGCAGTTGGAAATATCTAGTGTTAAGTTGCATTTCCTGGTTGTGAAACATGCACATTTTCTGGTTCATTTGCACCCTGGCATGTGAAAACTGGAACTATTTTAGTACAATTACTCTGTACAACTTTACATTGTGAATATTTGAAATATTTGAAGTATTCCCTGAAATGGTATGCATCATTTAACCAAAGACATTTAAATCAAATGTCTAAACCCTTGACCATACCCCAACAAAATATGTTTTCCCAGCAGCAGCACACTTCATTCTGAAGGGGAAGTAACTGAGGGTTCTGCCATCCAGGAAAAATGTTATGCCCCTCGATTCATTCAGGTGCCCCAGGACCTTGTTGTGGAGGAAGGGCGTTTCTGCAGGATTGACTTTAAGGCAAATCACCCACTTATTAAATAAATCTTTTAAGTTGTGGCTGAATTTAGTAAAACGGCATCCAATTTAGATATAACTAAGTAAAAACTGTAGTTGTATTTGATATAGTCATATGTAAAAAGTTAAGACACTCCTGGGCAAATGATTTTCAAAATAAGCACATTTCCAGAGAATACACTTTTTGTTTAACATTTAAATGTGACCTGGATTTTTTTTTCCAATATGTTAAACATAGAAATGTTTAATGGAAGAACTGCAGAACTGTGTCATATTTAAGTTTGTTGCCTGTAAAGGATGTTTTCCACTCAACAAAACATGCCATTTTCCTTAGGTTGGAGGTTTACCAACCCCAGATGTTACTTGGTATTTGGATGGAAAAGCTATCCGACCTGATGATTATCATAAGATGCTTGTGTGTGAGAAGGGTGTCCATTCCTTCATCATTGAGATTGTGACGGTTCACCATGCAGGTGTATATGAATGTATTGCAAGGAATCGTGCTGGAGAGAGTCGTTTTTCACTACGTTTGGATGTACTTGGTGGGTCCCCATTAAATTGTCTAATCATTTTAAGGTGTTTCACAGCTTGTCTTCAAAAAAACTATTTGTTTTACTCTATAATTAGCTCAGGAACTGCAGCGTCCTCCCACCTTCGTGGTTAAAATGCAGAACTTGCGGGTCCTTGAGGGTGACACAGTAAATTTAGAATGCAAGGTCGCTGCATCACCTTCCCCACAGATCTACTGGAAAAAAGACAAGGAAATGTTGCGCATCGACCCCACCAGAATGAGGTATGTTTAGCACCATCATACATCTAAGTGATGTCTTTTAATTTGTCTGTGATTAACACAGACTTTTTAAAATACACTGCTCACAAAAATTAAAGGAACCCTTTAAAGAAACACATTAG
>JBBIGB010305765.1:0-11143 GCA_037577075.1 Alestopetersius hilgendorfi | reverse complement strand
CACTAGTCAAACAAACCGCGCTTTGGTGGTCAAACGCACTCGGGCACGGTTCAAACTGCCTAGTGTGAGTACACCCTTAGTGGTGTCACAGGCAGTCCAGTGATTCAAACCCACAACCATCTGATCATAGGGGCATCTCCCTAACCACCAGGCCACCAGCTGTATCATATCGGCATATTGAGTAGATTAAATGAAAGAAAGGGGAACAAATGTTTCTCTGCAACAGACCTAAAGATACAAGGTGCCTAGATAAAGGTGTTCAAACCATTCCGTTTTGAGCACCACCAGTATACTGATCACCACCTGATCATCTGGAATTATCTGCACCTGTTTCTTTGCTGGCTCAGGCTTTAAGTTGGATGTGCTTTGTTCTGTTTGTATGATTCATACATGGGCCACTGTGTGTCTTAAACAAAAACATTCCTTTGAGTCTGATCAGGTTCAGGGACTAGACAGAACATGAGAGTCTTTGAAAGTCCTCAGAAAGTCAGGAGAACTGTTCCTCAAGTCTACATTAAAATACAAGGAATTCTTTAAAATATGAAGAAATGGGGGTGGCTCAAAACACAGTACGGTATATGAATTCTTCTTTAAAAATGATACAAACAGCATGGGCCCTTCTTTGAAACTGTTGATAGAGGATGATGTTTTTAGCTGTGCATTTAGCTCTTTCAAAATCCCAGCTTTTTTCGTGATTTCCCTGTTTTCTCAGGATCTCCCTGTGATTGGCTTCCGTCTTCTTCAGCGGGATCCTGGTTTTTAAATGCAGTAGCAAGGTCTGGTGCTGTGACATCGCCATCCTGGAAACACAAAAAAAAGATTAATACACACACAAAGACAGACACACACATATTATGTGGAGAGCGAGTGGTACCAGGGGTTTGGTGAAGTCTTTGGTCAAGCACCACTTCACAAAGTATTTATTGGCAGCTTCCAAACTCCTCTTGTCTGTCTTCTTGTAGTAAACCCTGATTAGCTGCTCCGCAAATGTCTCTGGCAACATTTTGGAGACCTGAAGGAACAGGACAGGCTTAACACCCTTCCTCACTCTAGTCCACACACTTTCTAACTGCAGAACCTAGAATGATGGTACATATACTTAATTTTACACCACTGCTGATCATTTGCACATGCAAAGTACACAATTACATTTCAGTATTGTTGTGTTCCATCTGAATGTGGATGCAATTTTATAGGGGTTAAAAAAAATGACCATGCAAATACATGCTGTCCAAATACATGGACAGCATGTATTTGGACAGTCCATTCATAATTAACCTGATCAGGAATGCACACTGCACACTGCTAATTTATAGTTTATATCTATTGTTTGTTTATATATTTATACGATAGCTCTGCATTATGATTGGACACTGTTGTATGGATTCTCTCACACTCACAGGCATGTATTTGGACAGTCCATTCATAATTAACCTGATCAGGAATGCAAAGGTTAAGCCTTAGGACTCTGGCAAATTCTGATTTCATCAAACAAAAAATGTCTAAAACAGGTGTTTGTTCTCCTACATGATTGCCATTTGCCGCACTTCGCACAGAAAAAAAATGGCAAAGCCAATCCAGTAATGATTCTGGATTAGAAAGGTGGCACTAGAGAAACAGAACTTTGAACCATTTGTGTTCCAAACACAGTAGTTTAATTTGAAATTAGTTTAAAATTATTGATCGGGACAGTTCAGCAGTTACTCAATATTGGTAGGGACGTGTCCCAATTCTACGCCTTGGACAGACACCTCACTCCTTGTCCATTCATATGGTTACCCTTCTACAAAAACACCTACGAATGAGCACAGTCAGCTCAGCTGAAGTTTGAGTAAAGCAGCTGTGTTGAACTCTCTGGGTTATTTAACAGCGGCGGAAGCAGAAATCGTGGCTGAACAGAGACAGGAGTGATTAGTGGGCAGAGCTTGTGTGTACCTGATGCTTGAGGATCTTGATGGGTTTGGTGGGTTCCTTCTTGCTATAGAATAAGACTTTATTGATGGGATCACTTTTCTTCCTCCCATAGTCCAACTGAACCACCTGCCATATAAAAAGACATCCCACATTAGCCAGTGTTGTAACAGAGATTAAAATGCTTCCAGGACGCGAAAAGTGATAAAGATTTTTCCTTACATCGACTATAAAGTCATCAGGGTTTAGATCCTCATCATCGGTAGCTGGTTTGGCCTGAGCCACCTCCTTGGAAAATTTCAGCAACAGTTTCTACAAGACAGGATTAAGGAACAGTGTGGTAGACTTACAGACATTGATACCTCAGATTGTAGTAAACAAAAAAAAATTCAAATAATTTCATCTAAGTCTATTTTCATCAGTGTCTTTTTTTTTTTTAGAGTCTACAATTCTAATTATTTTTTAGCTTGCTGCACCTGGCCCTAATTTGCAAGTCAGATGTGCCTCTACACAGCTGCCAATCAACACTGGAGCTGATGTTTTGGATCCACAGATAAAGTCCACAAATGAAATGACATGTAGAAGACAAATGTCATTGGTGTATGTTTGCATGTGTGTGGAGAGTAACTAAATCAATTTCTTTTTAAAAAAATAGGCAATGAGAGACCTTCAGTGACTTTTGCCCCTGACCTTTAGCACAGATGAACCTGTGTTTTAAAAAGATATAGTTCACAAGTCCACAGACTGACTGTTTTGCCCCCTACATGACACTGATGGAATATCATGGAATCTTTAAACAAGATTTTTTACACTCCAGGTTTTCTGAGGTTCCTCTTCAACATCTTACAGCTTATGGACACAAGTACAGGGTACATACGAGGACGTCCTCAGACCTTAACTATCTGCACTATTATTTTATTCATTTTCTGTATTTTTTAGTTTGTTTAAGCAAACTAGTTTGTTATATTTCTTTCATCATATTTCTTACTACTATTTTTATTTTATTTTATTCTATTCCTGTAAAGCACATTGAATGACTTTTGTGCATGGCAATAGGCTGCATAAATCTTAATTTGACCTCCAAGGCCAAAAGCACAACTGTATTTAGTACATAATTCCCCAAATCCTCCTCCCAACATAAGGTTCCAACCTTTTTTCCATTTGATTTCGCCCTTGTTGTAATGAACATCACAGTTAGGTAGTTTTGCATTTTTAATTTTAAACATTTTGTATTTTTATTACAGTTAATCATTTTTGGGGTGTTTGTTTGTTTTGGCCTTTTACCTGCGAAATATTAAGGGGTTCATTAGGAGTGGTCTGACCCACACATTTGTACAGTCGCCTGCAGACAATGTTCTGAAGAATGGCTTTAGCTTCAGTCAGCTCAGGCATGGAGGAGTAAAGGATTTGCTCAAAGATGTGATCTGTGGAGGAGCGGGGGTCAACGTAAAACTACAATCAAATGCAAGAATATTTTGCAATGTTGAAGATTTGACATGTTCTTTGACTAGACTATGCCTAAGATATGCTTGACAGTTTGTCAATGAAAGACTAATCAAACACCTTCTAATAATCACATTAATGAATTACTCTCAGACAGGAACTATACAAGGCGTAACTCAAACATAAACAAAACTATAAGCGTTATAAAGAAAAAAATGAGCCACAAAAGGCATCAGGTAGGAGGCAGTAGGCTAACAGCTACAGTTGAGGAGCAACTTCATTACTTTCTTTACATTTACGTCCATTCCTTGTGTTTTCCGTTAGCTCTCTTTCTGTTTTCTCCCCTCTCTGTTAGCATGTTGTTGTTTTATCTTGTCCTTTCCCGGTTCTTATTCTTTTCCTTCTTTTTGATTTCATCACTATTGGTAATATTACAATGACTTACCAGTGAGTTTGGTGTACGCCTCCATATCGTCTATGGTTTCTGAGATTTTGTACATCTTTCCAGCTGACCCTTGGATCTGGATGTAGGGATCAGCCTTCACCAAGGCTTCTGTTATCCTAGCACCCACACATTCAGAAATCAAAGAAATGATCTTGAGTGCTACTAAAAGTCATTCAGATGTGTATTTAGAGACAAAAAAAACTGTAACTGAACTATAGTTTGGGTTTATAAAATAAGATACAAACATACAGATTAAATATATTCAGCAACACTGTTACAATGTCAT
Source organism: Alestopetersius hilgendorfi (assembly GCA_037577075.1). Lineage (NCBI taxonomy): Eukaryota > Metazoa > Chordata > Actinopteri > Characiformes > Alestidae > Alestopetersius > Alestopetersius hilgendorfi. The sequence continues at coordinate 7,058 of JBBIGB010305765.1, read as the reverse complement.
GGGCGTGAAGAGCTAAGCTGGAAGGTTATACTCACATATACTCGACAATGTTGCTCACTTTGTGCTGGTAGGCCATGCGATGCAGGGAGTTCCGGATGTAAAACAGATCATATACATTACCCACTTCCTGTTTTAAACCATCAGGGAATGAGAGAATATTGCTAAATGAAAAGCGTCACTTTATATTTTGATTTCCAATATATTAGTAGATAGATATGAATTAGACAAAAGTATTATGCACATATTATTTCAAACATTTCAAAAATGATCTTCCATTCATATTTAATTTTTGGAGTAAGGGTAACAAATAAGCAACACAAAATAGCTAACATGAGCTACCAACCCTTGTACTGTACAGCTGCTGAGGAAGCTTCCAGAGAATATCCAGCTGGTTACCTAGATGGCAGTTTCATTGCTATGATTGTAAAGGTGTTCTTAAATGTAAGGCATTAGTCTAATAGCCATTGATAGTTGTTACTGTTTGTCCCTTCCAGTTTTATGACCAGCCATGACTGCAGGGCACACACCTTGTCTCTGTAACAGATGTGCTTCTTCCCCTTCACCTCACACACTCGAGCAAACTTGAGGAAACGCTGGTAGTCAAAGATGTTCCGGATGCCCAAGTGATAGGAGTCTCTATTCATAAGAATAATGACAGTGTACAGAGTTAGCAAGCACCAGGTATGCCTGAAAATATTGGCACTAAAATGTCCATGAAAAATGTCTATGCAAAATATTTCTATGCAGAATTCTTTACGTTTGGGCAGTCCATATAAAATGAGTGAAGTACAATATCTCAATGTAAACACTGCTCAGGAACAGTTTGAGTAAAATCAAGGCATCTCGCTGCTAGATTATCTGTGATCCATGGAAGTCTCACCTCACAGCTTACAGGACCAGATATGCAGGTTTACAACAGGCACAACATGAAACAATTGAGATCCTGTCCACACCCACAATATTGTAGCCAAAAGTGTCACTGTTGCTTTTACTTCACATTACTTATGCCTGGCTCATGATGCCCTTACATGAAGGATCTGTTGGATGGCACCTAAAGTTGGGCAATCACAGCACCCTCACTGGTTGTTGTCTGCTCAACCCACAGGATTAAGTATGTGGTTTTGTTCATTTGAAATATAGTTAGGTATACGGAGAGGTATCCACACGTGTCTCCCCTCATTCCACTGGCCACTGAACAGCTCTGAGGGTCAATTTTCAATAAGATTGACCTATGGAGCATGTATAACATTGTGAGTATTCAAGTGGCTATTGCATGTATCATCTAATGCCTTATTTGTTGATACATGCTATCCAGGCATTTATTAATGAAGTGTTCCACGGCATGTTTAACTATTTTGTGGTCATCTACATTGACATTTTCATATATTCCAAAACATATTGTCCATGAAAGGCTGATCCTTGTTCAAACATGGTTATACATTGAGGTTGGGAAATTTTCACTGGTTGGAGATCACTTTCCTCTGCTACAATATTGGGCCAGTCCAAATTAAGAAAATGTTCAAAAACTAAAATTTCTTTTTACTAGTGCAATCTTTAAAATGCCAGCTCTTGCCCACCCAGTTTAGAATGGCAGTGCTGATGCCTTGTGTTAGGCCTCAGGGGCCACTGAACCCATTCTTCCATACCAACCAGACTGTGGTCACACATAGCTGTGCACTTCATCACAGCTCTGCCAGTGTCTGGAGGCTACAAAGTGATTCTGGTGGTGGGGGATCAGTGAAGCCAAAGCCCTGTTCCAGTATGAGCTCCTGGGTATGGAAGGCTTTCCACACCAACCTGGGGGTCACTGTTAGTATGGCCACAGTTTATCAGCCCAAATCTAACACTGAGCAGGTCTGGGATGGTGCACATCAAGAATCAATCAAGAAGTTTGCTGTATCTATGTACTTTAGCTGGACTGGCCCGCTCTATGGGTCTGCCGCTCCAATCACCTCAGTCACTTGCTGGGTCCTCCAGGACAACCTTGGCTTTGCTTGGTTGTGAGAGTACCCTTGCCCCCCTTGGGGTGGTGGTCCTGGGGAAGGTTCTATCATGGCCACATCTCTGGCTCCCTGCTTTTCCAGTCTCTAAATCTGGGATGCCCCTGTCCTTCCTTGCCCTTTTGGTATCTCCTTTGACATCAATTAGTTTCATGATTCCTTCTCCCTTTTTAAGCCTAGCCCAGGGCAGAGATTGTTGTGTTTCTTTTTGTGTCTCCCTGGTCAATGTGAGTGTGTTTTATGTTTTTCTCTCTCTTTCAACCCTGAGGTTCTACTTATGCTTGGCTCATGTTACCCTCAATTGGAGGACCTGTTATGTGGCAGTGCAATGCTGCTCACTAAATGTCTGACATTCACAGCATCCTCACTGGTCCAAGGACGTTGTCTGCTAGACCCACAGAAACATGTATGTGGTTTTGTTTATCTGAACTCTTTAAATGAGAGTCAGTGCTGCGATCAACTACCCAGCACTTCTTCTGTTTTGTTTCCCGTTAAGAGTAAAATTGTTTAGATACATTCCTGCAAGTGTATCTTCCTTGCATACCTCACATACCATGTAAGGTATGGAAGGAAGATGTGGTGAGGAGCTGAAAACACTCCGGGTTCAGTATATAAATATACAGGACTCTCCGTAAATTTGGAAGCTGGTGGCCTAGTGGTTAGGGCGTTCACCCTGCAATCAGGAAGTCCTGAGTTGAGCAAAATCTCCACACACTGCACCATAGACACAGTGTTCCTGGCTGCCTGCTGCTTTACTTGGTGAATGGGTTAAATGCAGAGGAAGAACTTTGTGATGTGGTGGGTTCGTGTACTGTATGACAGACTGGTCCCTTTCACTTCACATAAAAATCTTCTTCCCCTTAAAGCTTCTTTGAAAGGGCCAAAAAGGTGTAAGACATGCCCAATTACTACTCTTCCAGTCTTTACTGTTTCCAGCAAAAATATTAAAGTACAGAAACATTTTGAGTATAAATGCTTTTATATCAACACCACTTATTTTAGATCTTTAGGGTTTTCCAAAAAAAAGCCACAACACAAGGTAATCTATAATCAGAAAGCATCAACCAAAAACTGAAGACAACTGCATCATCATACCGATTACTAGGACTTAGTTCCACTTTGAAATATAATTTGTTCTTTTGAATTTTCTAAAAATGTTACATGTGACTAGTTACACTGATCATACACACATTTACAAAGAAGGAGAGACTTGCCTGGCGAAATAGTCCCACTTGTCCACATCGATGCCATTTATTTTATTTGCCACAATTTCATAAAGAAAAGACTTCTCCATCTTTCGGCCTTTGTACTGCCACTAAAGGAAACAAAAACAAGGATGATCACCGACAAGATTTAAATTAGATATGGGCATTTTGAGACATGTTGTGGTTCTCCACTAAATTGTAAAGCTCAAATGACTTAAAATGATTAAAAAATATTTTCCCACATCCATTAACTATAACTCTTTGTTTCTATTTTGCAGAAACTTTGCCACAGGTAGGCTGTCCTTGCATAGGTTGTGCAACTTAACCTACCAGACACTTATAGCCAGAATTGCAGCTTGCAAGACTGCCTGAAGATTAGACTAGCGACACTGCCACACCTCAGACTTTCAAGGGAGTTATCCTTGATTTTTTTTTTCAAGACAGGGAACCATACACACAGTACATAGTAAAACCAAACAACATTCCTCCTGTTTCTGCATAATATAAACAAACACCACAAAACTACACAGAACAAGAGAACACACAGCTCAGAAGGATCAACGATAGAGTACTCAAGGACATGAGAGCATCCAGTGCAGTCGAAATGAGCAGTAACAGCACTAGTGTGAGTGAAAACAGTATCATATCAAATTCTGTATTCTAACAGTAGAGCAGCTAAGTGTGGACTTGACATACACGTGAGGTAGAAATGACAAAATTTTACAAAATAGCATCAGCAGCAGGACCGAGAATGTACAACATGGAATAAACAAAATATTTACTGTTGCAGTTGGATTTAAGCTTTCTTTAGTGGCAGAACAGTTCAGTGTGGTTATGAGAATATGTGAAGGAAGCAGTTCAGTTCAGTCAAGTTTTTGTGTAAGTGTACATTTTATGGTTTAGTTCTAAAGAGTCTAATTGACTGGGGGGAAAACTTGTCAGTGAATGCCCATAAGCTTCAATTCAATTCAGTTCAATTAACACAGCGCTTCTGACAACAGATGCTCTCACAAAACAGTTTTACAGAATCCAAATCTGAGCCCATAGTGATTGAGCCAAGGGTGACAGAGATGAGGAAAAACTCTGTAAAGTTTGAGAAATAAACTTTAGAAGGAACCAAAACTCAAGAGGGGAACATATCCTAACCTAACCTATCTGGGGGGGGGGGCTGTTGCGAGGCAACAGGATAACAGAGAGGCACCCAAAGTTGATGGTGGTGTTCAATGGGGAGCCAAGATTCTGCGTGAGAAATCGGAGGTGTGGCGTGTGAGCGTGTGAAGACAGTCAGATGAGAGCCCTGGGTCACAGTAAAACGCAAAACCTAGACCAATAACACACATGCAGGGAGAGAGAAGGTCCCACAAGAGATCAGTTTACGGACCTGTTCGTCATCGCCCAAGGCATCCTGGGGTCCTGCGATTAGTTCCTTGATGAAGAAGAGGTCTTCCGGCAGGATGAGGCCGGATTCCTCCATCACTGGCTCCAGATGATTCTCCCTCACCAAGTGGTCAAACATCTGCACTGAGGCACTTTCATGCTGCAGAGAACACACAGAACCATATGAAAGACCACATAGCTAACTGATCTTTGAACTTATATCCTTGACCAAATAGATTCTTGTTCCTAGATTCTTGTGATCTGGTGTCTTAAGTTATTTTTACTGTAGATGTGGCCTTCCCCTCTAAAAAAATATTTTTCTTTCTGTGTGTTAGGGAAAATGTGAACTGTATCATTTGCTTTCTGTCTTGGGATCAAAATCACAATCCAGTTTATTTAGAGGTGATGGTTTTTTATCTCATGTGATGAGATGCAGTTCTTACCTTCCAATTCAGCCCGGGCCGGACTTTTGGAATAAACTTGTCATCAAACATGTGGGAGAATGGACCATGGCCTGCAAAACATTCACAGCTGATGGGTTATATTGTGAATGGCAAAAACTTAAGTTGTTCACACTGTGTGCTCTGGTGTGTTCACGTATGACAGAATGATCACTTCACTTTAATCTAGGAGATAATGTAACAGGAGTGTTGATACAGAACATTTGATGAATTGCTTTTTTAAACAACAGAACGAGATTAATTTCATTCCTCACCCAAATCATGACACAGTCCAGCGATCTGAACACACAGGAGATCCCTTTCATCTATCAGCTCAGTCTGTTTCAGAGCCTGGACAAGGCAGCCTGCTAGATGCCCGACCCTGCACAACACACCACCCAAAAATATGGTAAACATGAGTGCATTCAAAACATAAAACCTAAAATGGCTCCACAGTAGAGCAGACAGCATATTAGTGTGCTTCTGTTAACAGTCACTCTACTGTTCTTCTTAGGTTTTATTTTTAGTGTGATTGTGTCAGCTGGAAAGGGACAAAACACAGAACAACAAATCTGTGGAGCAGACCTTAAAACAGAGCAGTTATTTAAAAAAAAAAAAAACAGTTGTCACTGTTTGTTGTTGTGTAATGAAAAATAATCAGCCCATGAACACAACTTTGTCACATTTCCCACCTGTATTCAGGCAAGAGTGATTTGGTCAACCCATTTTCAGCCATCTGTGACAATAAATGGCTTGGTAAGAGCAATATAATGCTTCCCTCACTGGTTCAGTGGTAAAACACAGCATGTTGAATGAAGAGAGTGAGAAGAGGCTCCGGTTTGAGGACTAAATATTTTACACAAACTTTTTTTGCCATAAAAAAAGTCTCCAAACACTAGTTTTATAGCAACCACGCAATCAAACTAGGCATTGCAGAAATGCAATTTACATATTATTCTTTATTACTGAAAAAAGGTGATGCTTCTCATACAAGCCCATCTGGAATTTTATAATAGTTCCTGTCCCAAAATATTGCAATGATATCCAGTAGAGTGTGCACGCTTTCAGTTTTTTCAGTTGCTCAGGTGCCAAGAAATCATAATTTAAACTGATCATTTTATCCATAATTCAATTAAACAAACGGTGGTCATTGCCACCTCACTCTGTAAGCTGCTGCCAGAGAGTTACAGAAAACTGGAGAGACCCAGAGAAAATGCTGCAGCACCATAGAGAAATCAGCTTTGAGTGTTTTTTAAACACAAACTTTGTTTTGTCTAGACACCTCACGGGACAAAAGAAACATGTCCCACTCTGGGCTGAAGACTGAGTGGTCGGGATTCATAGCTGTCTGTGGGGCAGCTGGTGGCCTGGTGCTTAGGAAGTTACACCTGTGATCAAAAGTTGTGCGTTCGAATCCCAGAATTACCAATGGCACCCCTGAAGTACTCTTGAGTAAGATACCGTCTCCACACACTGCTCCCCGGACACCGCTGTCCACTGCTTTACTGAAGTGAATGGGTTAAATGCAGAGGACACTTTTCCCACTGTTCACGCTTGACAAATGGCTCAGTTTTACTGAAAATTCAGCCTGTAAGAACACCCTTTTTAGCCTGTAGGAGCTGTTTGTCTTTGCGCACATGTGTGTAGCACAATTGCGCCAACCCCCATCGCCCTGTGCACCCATTTCAGACCGTGCACTGTGGATGCAAAATGCCCCCAGCAATAAAATGTGGTGCTGCATGAAGTGCGTCAGAAGAGGCACCCATTCAATGCTCTGCTGTGAGCAAAACATTTTTAACACAAACTTATTTTTGGCCATAAAAAACAATGTTTGCTGCCCTACAAAGCCAAAGTGCAGTAAATACATATTTGGTCGAAATTCACTTTAGACTACAAATGGGGTTTAGGACTCTCCTTTGTCTTGTGAGAAAATATCCTGGTTCAAAGTTGTCCCGTTTTTGTCACGGCTCGGTCAGTGGCCACTTAGGGCCACTGCTTTTCTGTTTGCGTTACTGTTCTGTTTTGTTACCAGTGTC
>JBBIGB010305733.1:0-11144 GCA_037577075.1 Alestopetersius hilgendorfi | reverse complement strand
CAGAGTTAGCAAGCCTGCGGTTCGCTTGGACCTGTGAGAAAAGGACGGTATTACTGTAAAAAGAAAGAAAAAAAAAAAAGAGAAATGGAACAGTTACCAAATCTAGAATGTTTTATGAGAGTGTTAAGTTCATTTGGTTATAACACAACATAGTAATGCATGCAGGAATAGTGGATGTTGAACTGCGGAGTCAGTAACATGCAATGTTAGAAAAGCAAGTTCTAAATAGTGGGTTCATGTGTTTGTGGTAATAAAAATGCTACCCTAAGGAGTTGACCTTAAAGGGGGGAGGTGTCAGGGTATTGTATATTGGTTAAGGAATTATATCATCCACCCGCTAGGGGGCCTCAGTGTGATATATACGAGGGTAGAGGCAGAACGATAGTGAGCACATGGAGTTGTGCACTGTTCCACTGGTTTCTGAATAAACGTGAGAAAGTCACCTCCTGGTGATTAAACACAAGACAATAGGTACTATAGAGTTTGCTACTCCCACAACCCAGTCCCAGATAAGTGGCAGATGGATGGATGGATGGATGGATAAAGGATGTTAATGCTTAAGGTTGCTTTGTTAGTGTGTAACATTATGTTGATTGGTGTGTGTAACAGTATTGTTGCACTCAAAACTAAAAATTAAAAAGTTAATTTGTGGTTCTGCATTGTATTCTTGACCTCCATGGATTAAACAAATATTTCAGTGTTGACCCAGCATGCAATGCAGTTGTTCTCATTAGTAATTCTAGTTGTGAAAGGTTCATAACCAGATGAAAGATTCATATTCTCAAAAACCATAGCATAGGATCAGTGATCAGGAGCCTCACTGCTCCCATACTGGGCTCAAGTCATTCTGCCTTGTCCTGCAGAACTGCCCTGTTGTAGTGGGATTAGACATTCTGTCTATGGAGTACGAGGTGAAACACTTTGGCAGAACAACTCCGGAACGTTTTTCTTGGGGGGGTCTAACCCAGTTGTATTGGCTTTGGTTCCTGTTCATGTCTGTTACAAGGACCTCTATGGTAGCTCACATTTTTCTCCTTGGCCAGAGTTTCTCCAGCTGTGGGTGTGGTCGTTGGGGCTTTACCAGATAAATAATCACATGATCCTGAATTGGTGGAGGGCACCACAATGTAAATATCCATATGTATCGCATCGCCCTGGCAGTGAGGAAGTATAGAACACAGTGATCGTTACAAATGCAGATGTGTGTATGTGGATGACACCCATGGTTACAGGGTGCGGGAAACGACCGGATCCTGAGGGAGCTCATGGGAGCATATACAGCATCACTCACTATATTTTGACTGACTGATTGGTATTCAATATTTATGGTCTGCAGTTGGCACAAGAGTCATTATCCAATTGTTAGTACCACCCCCACAGTCATTCACTGCTCGCAAAAGCATAGGTACAAGCTTAACTAGCATTTCATGTGAGCATTAGTTTATGCCCTTAGCAATGCATGGATTCAGATGCCATTTTTGACCAGTGTCCTATTCTCAGCACAGCAGTGTTACAGGAGTTTTAGATCAACTCACTGCCTAGGGCTGGGCGATTAATCGAAAAATAATCGAACTCGACATTCAGAACCTACAATCGATCACATTTTCCCAGCTCGATTATTCCGGTTACTTTCTCTTTAAAAATATAGAGAGTAGAGAGTGTGTGTGTTTCCTTCAGTTATTTTAAACTCAAGTAATGCACCCTTCATTCAGAAACCTCTCACCTGTAATTTGTGAGCATATTTACTGTACAAAACCTGTCAGAGAACTATGAGGGCAAAAATAAATAAAAATAATCGTTCATTAATCGTAATCAAATTAAAATGTTCAATTAATCGAGGTTTTGATTTTAGGCCAAATCGCCCAGCCCTACTGCTGATAGGGAAAGTAATCCACCCACCAAAAATATCCAGCCAACAGTGTCCTAAAACCAGAAACAGACCACTGATGATGGTCAGAGGATGACTAATCCAAAGAGCTCAGCAAAAGGTGGAACAATCCCAATCTTTACATCTGTAAGATGGACATTCAAGTTAGTCTAATAAAGCACACAGTTAGTGGATACTATTTTAAAAGAAAAACCCATGCAGCTTCCAGTCTCACTGCAGTGCAGACAATAACCCGCCGCACTGATACATCTTCACTGGTGTCCCTGTGGGGAGCCTAATCATTTATAAATGGAGAGAAGGCTAACAGGTTAACTGATGAACTACAGTTCTAATGTTTGCATCATCAGTAATTTGGAAGACTCTGATCATCCTGGAAGTGAATAATGTTCAAGAACAAGTAGGGAGCGCAAAAATAAAACAGATCACCTCACAAAGACAACAGAACACGGATATTTACAGTTTTTAAAACTTTTTTAATGTTTTTAATTTTTTTTATTCATTTATATTATCTACAAAGTAAAAGTTCTTTTAACTTAACGACGGTCAAGTATAATGGGGCTCAGTATCTGATTAGAGTAATAAATAATTAATCTCTTTTTTGCCAAATGTTTTATTCACTAAGTTTCCATTTTTAGTTTGGTTAGATTTTTTTTGTTTGCTTTTACCCCAAGTTCTTGAACACAGCAATAGCAGCAGCGTTTAACAGTAATATTAATACTGTCAATAGATTGGAAGAATTTTTGTCAACTTGGTGCAGACAAAATGCAAGTTCCAGTTTCATGACTCTCAGTTCCCACTCATAGCATCGCTGCTGCAGCCTGAACAGCCCCCTCTTTAAACTCCTCTTTAAAAACCTGTTCACCGTTTGCTTGTTTGCATTAATTATTGGTGGAGAGTAGCAGAAGTGCAGCATGACTGAAGTTTTAGTGGCCATTTCATAGGGTAACCAGAGGAGGTCAGGGGTAGGGCCAGCAGGGTTGAAGGAAGCGGGGGTCACTGGAGTCGGCCTGACCTGGCCAATCCTCGTCCTTTACAGCTGCTGCTGATGGTGAGGTTGTACTGAACAGAGAGGAGGAAATAAAAACCACAAATAAAAAAGAAGGAACCACAGAACGGAAACATTTTTCATAACATTTATACTTTTGTCGATACCTCCCTAAAAAAACGCATGTTTATGGGCGGCCTGCGAATATGACACTCACATTAAAATGCAAACGAACTCCTGTGCCACTGGTTTATGGCGTCAAAAGCTAATGGTCAGTTTTACTCTGGTGCTTGTGTACTAAAGTAGCTGTTCAAAGACATTTAAAGTTTCTGAAGAGATACCTGGAGGGTGTGCCATATAGGAAAAGTGTGTGGTTGAGGAGACAGGGATAGGATTGAGTGTGCCCTGGGCCATGGGCGGCTGGGGTCCAGCAGTGGGCTGAGTGGCCATTAGCATCACTGGAGGGTGGGAAGCAGTGCCATGGTGGGTAGGCACCATTCCTGACTGCATGTGTGCCTTCAAGAGAAAAGAAGCTTTGGGCAGTGAAAGTGAGAAAACGAGGATTGGATATTCTGCTTTATGGACACAGCTGCAATACACCAATAATAAAACATTATAAAACATTACGCAGTAGTCATGCATTACTTTTACTTCTGAAGCACTTACTCTGGCTTTGAAATGATGTGTATGATTTGACCAGTTCAGTTTAATTGATGTAAATATGTATTAGGGATGCACCGGTACTCAGTAAAATACCGGACCGTTCGGTACAGCAGCTCCGCACAGACGCGGGAAAAAAGAAAAACACAAGCGTGGCCAGCGCCGGCGGAACAGTGGAGAGGCAGACGTCTGAAGAAGCAGCGGCTTCATACAAATCTCCAGGATGGATTTTTTACGGTTCACTGTAGAATATATCAACCAGGGAGTCCGAACAGTTAACAGAGACGTCACTGTTGTAAACATTGCCGAACACGTGTCCCACACGCTAATGGAGACATGAGCTATACGGCTAAGCGTCGTCCTGCTGAGATACGGCTCCTGAACGGAGCACAGACTAAAAGGTAACTATTAATGCAGATGCTGATCCTGTCCTGTGGTGGAGGGAAAGGAGAAAGTTCCTCCGTGTTACAAAAGCTGCACAGCGTCACCTCTGTGTCCAGGAGCTTCTGCTGTGAGAGAAGTTTCTCCGCTGCAGGACACGGTGTGAGTGAGCCGCTCTCGCCTCGCAGCTGACAGAGCTACAGACTTCTCTTCTTACAGAAGAGTCTTATAACAGCAGAGGAGTAAACGCCTCATGCCCATAACGGCAGTGACTGATAGTGAACTTTACATCGTGAATGGAGCTGAAGTGTGTTACTCTGACTGCTGTGTTGCGTTTAGAGCAATTTACGAGGCACTTTAACATTTTTTAAATGATTTTTTATATTTTGTAAGTTTCAACTGTATACATCTATACATGTTTTAATCGTGAGTGAGAGGCGGTTTATTATTGGTTTTGTTATTATTTGTAGTGTTATATTATTGAGCACAGTGTTGCTGGAATTTGTTCAAAATAAAGATATAATTTTGGGAGGAAAAACATTGTTCTCTTTAAGCACAAAACACACCGAACCGAAACCGTGGCCCGAGATACGTACCGCACCGTGGGATACCTGTACCGCTGCACCCCTACTATGTACATATACACTGATCAGCCATTACATTTAAACCACCAGCTTGGTCTAACCCACCCACTCCTGGTGGGGGGGGGGGGCACAGAGAGAGAGACCCCTTTTGATATTTTTAGTTTTTATTCAAAGGTTTAAATTTTTTACACAAATTCAGCTAAGGTCCATAAATGAATCCAGAAAAGTAAACAAAATCAGGAAGATCTGTGGGACATACCTGCTGCACATGAGCCATGTGGTTAGGGTTGTATCCGTGCTGAACCTGTGAAGTGTGAATGTAAACAGCCTGCTGGGCTGAGGGGAAGCTAGCCTGTGGGGACTGGGGGTTGGGGCCAGGGGTCATGGAGGGTGGTGTGGGGGCCAGAGCAGAGTACATCTGCTGCTGGGGGGGATTCCCCAAGTGAAGCGCCTGGGCTGCTGCAGCAGCTGCTGCCGCCTGGTGCTGAGGATGCTGGACAGGGCTTTGAGCAGGGTGGCTGCCCCCATGCTGTGCCCCTTGTTGGGCCTGTCCCGTGGGTGTGGCTGAAGGCTGAGGGTGCTGTGGGTGAGGATGCAGAGTACTAGGATGTGGGTATTGTTGGGGGATGGGGGCAGAAACTGAAAAGCAAAACAGAAGCAAATTAGCTAGAAACTGATGCTAACCCATGAACGCATGTGGCATCTTTAAACTGGCAGCAGATTAGCACTCTTGTGGTCTAGCACCCCTAAGGAATGGTCTTTTCTAAAAAATAACACAAAAAACAGTATTAACATGAAACAACCAGCATTCATTTAAATTTAAACAGCAAAGTTAGAATGTCGTTGTTCAAAATGTCTTGCTGTGCCGAAGCTTTGAAGGTAAAGGACATTTCACTCTGAGGCTTTAACATTAATACGAGTTCCCCTGGCCTGCCTTTGGTCCCCTGGCCTGCCTGTGGTCCCCTGGCCTGCCTGTGGTCCCCTGGCCTGCCTGTGGTCCCCTGGCCTGCCTGTGGTCCTGCAGAGTGCTTTGATCATCCTGCTCAGCCAATCAGAGAGGCCTGATCTGGAATTTGGTCCCGCATGACGTCATACAGGGAAATTTTTTATTTTTTCTGGAAATGCAGCGACACAACTTCCTAAAAATGTGCATGTCTGTGCCAAACATGTCGTCTGAAGAAGAAACGTCTGTATATGGTTACCTAGCATTTTTACTCTTAGAATGTGGCTGTAACATTAGCTCTGCAGCTAACAGCTAATAGCCCAGTTAGCAGGCTACTGTTGCAAATCTAAAGGTAGATGGCATCAGGTGTGTGTGTGTGTGTGAATGGTGTGTGAATACACATGTTAACTGGAGTGTTGTACTACTTATCTGGATGTACCGTACTGCTGTTACTCTTGTGTCGTGTGATATCTGCCTTTCCCTTCACTGAGTAAGCACCTCTGCAAACCAGAGTGATCAGATGAGAATGGGTCAGATTTGAGGGTAATACACTAACAGGGCTGTAGGCACTGATCTCAACCGCTTGGCTATCTAGGGCATGTCCTGAATCTCACTAGGATCGAATACAACTTTTATCTTTTACTAGCTACGTGGCTGCAGTAGTATTGCATTTTACTGATGGGGAGATTATTATGGCCTGTTAACTTCTGGGTCAAACTGGAAAGCTTGAACGACTGCGTGTCTATGAGCCATCACTATACACTGTAAACATTAGTGCATGGTACCATGGCCACAAGCTGGCCCCTCCTCCACCCTCCACCTTGCCCCGCCCTCACCCTCCACCTTGCCCCGCCCTCACCCTCCACCTTGCCCCGCCCTCACCCTCCACCTTGCCCTACCTGTCTCCTCATACATTATCATTTAAAGCTACAGACACAGAAACGGCGTGTCCTCTGGGAATCTCATGGTGGGACTGTCTCGAAGTGGCTGTATTTCTGCACCAAGGCTGAATTTCGGAAAGACTTCAGATACAGTATAAGAGGACCACAAATACCGATATAAAAGCATTAGAATCAGTATGGAACCATTAAGATTTCTTTGGAAGTAAGGTGCCCAGACAAAACACAGAAAAACAGGCCCCAATACGTTTGTCCATGTAGTGTCTTTTAAGACAACAGTCTTTATATTACTTTTAATCACGAAAAGCTCTTAATCTTTGTAGCTTAAAAATGTACTGATATAAAGTAGTAGCTCCAGCACTATTTATTTTCTCTGTGTAGACTCATGGTCATGAGTTATTCCCAATTCATAAATGATAATCCGGTAATATGACGCCATGTGCTTAACGCCGTTGTTAATGATTATGAATTGATTGCGATTTTTCTGCCTTGCTTGATGAACTGCCACTGGATACAGTTATAAAAAAAATACTAGCTGAAGAGAGAACGTGAGTTTTGTTTCAATAAAAGCCATTTTTAAATGTACTGATCTAAGATCATAAATAACCAACCATGATGCTTCACTTGCATCATCAGCTCAGAACAGGAGAAGGAACATGGACAGGGTTGGGCAGCTGGGGCTCTTACCATACATAGTGTGCGTCTGCTCACCATACTGGGTGGTGGCGGATGAGACTAGGCTAGGCTGCCCATGGGTGGGTGGGGTGATCATCCTTGCACTGCCTTGCATCACTGGACTGAACACATGCTGGGCCTGGACAGAGAGCCAGAGTTATCTAGAGTTATAGGATGAAATGTTATGCATCTTGATCTGGAAAATAGTGATTGTTTTAAAGAGGATAGCACATAACGTTTTTAACACCCAGTACAAAAACAAAGTTAAAAATAGCTTCCGGACTTCCTCAGCGAAATGGCTGCATCTGTGTCTGTTTGGGTACATCTTCGGTTATATTGCTTATATATACCTGGGACTGATAGTGGGGCATCTGCTGCACCAGGGGTTGGCTGGTGAACTGTTGGGGACTACAGGTGAAGTACTGGGTGGAGTAAGCTGGGTTTGGTGCCACAATAGGGGCAGCTGTTGCAGGGTGCATCATTGCAGACGTGCCCGGTGGATGGTGCTGGTCAGGTCTTTGCTGTGGCATGCTGGGAACTTGGAGAAAGTATTCAAACATTTAAACATTTCAGTAATTTTAAGGAACATCTCAATCACAATTCTTAAAAAACAGCTGCAGTGCTCTCACCTTTACCTGGTCTGTAGGGCTTGGACTGGCTGACCGTCATGTGAGGAACTGGAACGTGATACACTGCAGGGGGCTGAGGAATGAGGAACACAAGTTAAAATAGCTCAACATGCCTGTTTGTACAGAATCTACATGTCTGTGTGATGGATTCATTTCAAGATCATCTTCAAATCCTTCAGTCTCCAACCTTTTAAAGCACCTATGCCATCTAATGGAACTGCCAGCATGTGTACACTATCCAGTCTCAGGTCATTGCATTGTCTCTTTTCTGGTCCGGCGCGAGGCTCGACTGGTATGCAGTCCACGTGATTCAACTACTACTTTGAAATAAACCTCAAAAGAAAAAAGGGCCAGATGTGTTTATTTCTGTGATTTCTGTAGCCTCACCTTCATGGCCTTGGACAGTCTTATGGGTGAGACAGAAATGTTAAAAGACTACAAATTAAGGGATTCCCAGCTGGGTTTTAGATGTAGAATGTTGTAGTCTGGCTGTACCAACACCGTTCTGCATTTCATCCTTTGTGGGTTCTTACGGGTTTCCAGCTGGTGCTGCAGGACTACATTAAGACACTCCAGCACTGAGAGGGTAACACCGACTGGGCTTTAATAGGATTTTCACTTCAGAAAAAGGCAGTCCATTACTAATGTACAGCTCAGCATGGGTTAAACGGGGTCTTATCTCCAATTAAAATTCAGGACTGAAGATAAATTATGGGAAAGGAACAGGCTTGTTTATAATTGAAATAAAAAAGTGGAGTGCCCATTTATGGATAATAAATTCTAGCTGATGGCCTAAGCTAAAGAACACATTAGCTTTAGCTAAGCTAATGTATTAGTAATGTATTAGTCACATTTCAGTACGAACAAAAGAAACAATATAAAAGGCAAGTAATTCAACTACAGAATGAAATGGAGAAGCCAATATCTGCTGGGCACTCAAGTATAAAGTGATCAAATGGAAAAGAAGAAAGTTTAGAATTGCACAAACCTTCCAGATAATGCTTTTCTAATGGAGAGAGAGGAAAGAAGGAGAAGAAAAAAACCAGTCTTTAGTTTGATCATTGTATGTTGGTTATCTGATGCTAAACCACCCGCATCATAGTTGCATTACTAGGCTTTCACTCGACAGGAAACCTAATAAAAAAGTGAATGATGAATGTCCTGATATAACAAACCCTATCAACTCCTGAGGATAGCAAATATATATTTGTACTTCAAACCCCAGTACAGAGACATACATGTCACCCTGATCATCAATATAAAAACCTGAAGAGTGTTAATGATGACAAACCTCCCGAGACCATGCGACTCAAACACGGCCTATATGGGTGTCAGGCTTGAAACTAGGACTGAGCTCACTGTACTCTGTCATGCACTGGGAGTTCATGCGATTCAGTTCAGCTGTGCAATAAACAAAAAGACTGGTTTTGGTTACAAGAAGGATGAAAGGCACATGGCTACAGTGGAGCGGTCACAAACTGTAATGACAGACTGAACACACTGCACTGGAGATCAGGATGCAAATGAGAAGACCGAGTATGATTCTATATGTAACTGCTTCACTCTGAGAAAAGTGTAACAGTATAATGTTAATAGGAACTGAGGGGACTGGCGTACACAAAGTAATGTAGAGGAAAAAAGGGCACAGAGAGCATCAAATATAAAAAATGGGATTCTGTTCACGACTCACCTGTACTCCAGGACTGACTGGGGTCAGTGGGTACATCTGTGGGAAGCACATAGGCTGGCCGTACACGGCAGGGGACTGCTGCATGAGGATGGAGGGACTCGGCTGACCCTGAGGCCGCGGGAGAGTGGGAGTGGTAGCTGGTTTGGGCTGGTTAAGAAAAGATTAAAAGAACGTTGTATTTCGTTCCTCTTGAGGCGTCTTTCTGTCATCCATGTTTTAATTTGGTGATAATCTGTGAAATATTACAAGTTTCTTTATTTATATACTTACTGGAGTACAAAATGCTCTGGGGTTGAACTCCTTGGCATTTGGATTGAGGGTGGATTTTCTAACACTCCTGTGTTTAAAAAGAATCCCATTCTAGATTTATTATCCAGCATCAAAAACAAGGTCACATGACCTGTACAGACATCTTTCTAACGCTCTATTTACAGAAGCACTGCTCCTACAGGGAGGAATACATGTGCCCTATAGTTCTGAAGATCTTGAAGGTAGACTTCATATGCATTGTGCAAGTAAGGCTTCAAGATAACTCCACAGTGAGTTCAATAAATGGATGTAAAACATGAACTTCAGCCAATAACTACTGAAGATCTAGCTACCAAAATGGCTGCCTTTCTTACTGGCTGTACTGCTGTGGGTTTACTTATCTTTAGTGTGTGAGAGTGATTTCACTCATTTAGATAATGTAATCATAGTAAAATAATGCAAAATTGAACAATTTGGGGGGAAACAATTAAAATATCTGTATTACAGAAAATACAGCAACCTTTTTTTCTTTTTAGCCATCGTCACGGAGACTCTCTAATCACATGACAGCACTAACTTACTTACAAAAGACCTATGCACCTTTGTTCTTAAAATGCAGAGCAGATGCCCACACCAGACGTAAAAATAGAATCTTCGCTAAACAAGCTACTAAGAGCCCCCAACAACAGACTGGCCCAGCTCAGACTCCGTCCTTCTCCACAGCAGAACGGCAGTGACTTAGAATTCATTACTCACTCCAGAATAGGGTCTTTCTTCTCCTCCTTTTCATCCTTTTCTGCTTTTGCAGTAGCAGTAACAGGCAAAGAAGTCTGGACACCCTGAGACGTCACATCCGGACCTCGTTTCTGCTCGGACACAGTGCTAAGAGCTAAAGAGGAGGGAGATGGAGAGGCGGTGCTAGGATTGCTCCCAGCAGGAGGGATGACCACTGCAGCGGACCCTTCTTCACCTCCAGAAGAATCTTTGGGTCCTGTTGAGTCAGTCACGCTCCGGTCACTGGGATGCTCTTTAGGTTTATCGCCAGGGTCCCGGGGAGGCTTGGTCACCATGGTCTCAAAAACCATGTCTGAGTTCGAGTTCGACTGCAACTAAGGAGATGTTTAAGGTTAAAACGCCAACTTACACATATTAAGAAACAAAACACAGGTAATAAAGAGGTGAAAAAGAGACTTACCCTAAAATCTACACTAAATTTTTTTAAATTATCGATCTGTTTTCTGTGGTCAGGAGCCATGCTGAGATGTCCTACAAAGAGAAGATCAAGGTCATTAGAAAACCCATTTCAAAACAACTGTTCGTGTTTATCTGGACTTTGGGCATTCTGAGGAACAGCCATCCTCCTCTGAAGTTGTAATCTGAACGCTTGTCCTTGTGTAGGATATGTACATGTTGTAGGGCATTAACGGCTCGACTAGCCGGTCAGCAAAGTCGAAGTCGTGTCAACCAGTCGTTTAATGACGCCATCACACACAGTGGAGGAACACAGGCGTCCAACACTGAGACACTTTTATTAAAGTTCTCTGTAACATTAACAGTCAAC
>JBBIGB010305726.1:0-11145 GCA_037577075.1 Alestopetersius hilgendorfi | reverse complement strand
GTTATTGACAGTAACGGTAACGGCGTTGTAACGATGGAAACAGTAATTGGTTAGATTACCCGTTACTGAAAAATTACCTTTTTTTTACTTTACTTTAACGCCATTATTCCCATCACTGGTAATTACTGCATTTTTATTACTAAAAATATATTAAATTATTACTGTATTTACCCTACTTATACAAAAGAAAACGACAACACACACCAAAGAAAACACCCATGCATGAATTACAGGGCAGTCTGTACAACAGAAATATTGGTATTAACATTCTAGCACAGCAGGGGTTCAGTGTAAACTGTATAGTACGGGTAAGGGTTTATGTGTATATTTTCATTAAGGGTAATGTTTTAAACTGAGTTTAAAATGAAATTTTTTTTGGGAGCACATTTAGGGGCATATTCAGGGTTTACACTATAAAAATGGGCATTTTTCAGGCATTTGTTTTTTTACCAAAACACAACGCTGTTTTTCACTATATGCAAGTACTCTTGGAATGTATCTTACTGTATTACTGTATATTTTATCACATTATGCACTGTGTGTGTATAAAACTCTCTCTCCTCTGTATCTTCATGCGTGTTTGTGTTAAAGCACAGGGCTGTTATTAAAGGTTTGTTAGTAAAATAATGTCTCCGTTGTTTTTCGTAGAAGTATGAGAGAAATTAGTGACAGAAATAAGTTTACGTTCATAAAAGTCAATAAATTACCTCGTAACCCTGCCATTCTCAATTTGATGATGTCAGGTATTTCAGGTAGCTGCTAGGGTGCTGTCAGAACCGTTCCCTGTGGGGCCCCCCTACTGCAGACGTTCCTCACACACTGTGGTCGGTCAGTGAGGTAGTCCAGTATCCATGTTGTGAGGTGATGATCCACTCCTGTGTGCTCCAGCTTGTCTCTCAGGATTGTGGGAAGGATGGTGTTGAAGGTACTGGAGAAATCAAGGACATGATTCTCAAAGCACTCCGAGCGGACTCCAGGTGAGAGGGAATGGTGGCATCATCCACTCCAGTGCCAGGCTGGTAGGCGAGCTGAAGTGGGTCCAGTGATGAGCTCACCAGGGGCCGAAGTTGAGCCAGAGCCAGCCGCTCCAGAGTTTTCATCAGGTGGGATGTCGGATCCACCGGCCTGTAGCTGTTAAGGTCCTTGGTATGTGAAGTCTTCGGCACTGGTACCACACAAGGTTTTCCAGAGCTGTGGAACTCTCCCTTCTTCAGGCTCAGGTTGAAGATGTTCTCCATCACTCCACACCGTACCTGACAACCCTTGAGCTGATTCCATGGCTTGGATCCTCCTCTGTTCCTTCGTGACCTGGATGGTTGAGAGAGACAGGCTGGAGCAGGGTGACTGTGTGCTGGAGGTCATGGGAGGGGGAAATGGTGTGAAGTGTCTGAAGTAGAACAGAGCTGAGGAAGATTCAGCTCATTTGTGCACCGCACATCCTTCCACTGGCAGTGAGTTTGTGTTCTTTGCAGCCTGATATTCTTCGAAGGCCTTTCCAAACTCTGCTAACATTGTTATCTGACAGCTGGTAGTTTTTCCCATCCCTGATCAGTCATTTCAGCTCTCTGCTCCCTTTTCAGCTCCTCCTTGTTTCCTGATTTGAAGGCCCTCCTCTTCTGATTGAGAATGGTCTTGGTTTCTGGAGTAATCCATGGTCTGTTATTTGCAAAGCACCACAGTTTTGGTGGGTACAGTGTTATCCACACAAAAACCTCCCTCACCGCAGATTCAAAACAATATTTTAGGGCTCATACACAGGGAAAAAAAGTGCACCAGGTTGTGATCCTATCTCCCAAGGGGCAGGAGAGATGATGGACTGTATGCCTCTTTAGAATTAGCATACAGTAAATCCAGTGTTTTATTTTCTCTGGTGAGGCATGTTACATACTGAGTGAAGGTGGGCATTGTGGAGTCCAGGGATACGTGGTTATAGTACCCTGATATTATGGGCTTGTGGAAATCAGGTTTGCAGTCTGCTAACCACAGAGTGGAGAGAGCCACAGGCTGCCTCCGCATTGGCCGAGGTGGGGACATACACAGTTATCGTGATAACGTGCAAGTATTCCCTGGGGAGGTAGTATGGTCATATGCTAATGGTTAACAGCTCAATGTCTCTATTGCAGAGTTGATCTTTCACAGTGACGTGCCCACGGTTACACCATCTGTCCTTTACAAACACTGCCAGTCCCTCTCCTTTCCTTTTGGGGGACAATGGGGTAATGTGAGACACCGGGTAATGTGAGACACCCCCTGTATCTAGGCAACGGAACACGTTTGTGGTCATGTGACTATTATGTTTTCAAGCCTCTCCCATTTCCCAATGACCATGAAGGAGAGGACCTCATGGTGCTGTGGTAAGCATGTTTTTTTTCACATTTTTTTTTCTTGCTGTCAACTTAATCAACTGTTGTGCCAAAGCAGATTGATTCAGGTAGAAAAACTTATGTCATACATGTTGATGAACTACCAACATATAAAACCATGTGATGATGCTAGATTAGCTTGAATTGCTAAGAAAGATTGTTTTATTCTAAAATGTGGCAGTGGGGTAAAGTGAGACATTAGGCATAAGTTAAAATTTAGCCTTAAATATATTTTAATGTAATATTATGTTACATATGTTTGTTTTTTAATGTCATCAACGTTGTAGAAAAGCCATAATGCCAAGGCAATACACCAGGAAGACAACCTGGGGCAAAACACCCCTCGAGGAGATGGAGAGTGCAGCCGCTGAGGTCAAGGAAGGAAAGAAGTCTATAAGAGCAGCTGCAAGGGATAGAAATATAGACAAGTCAAGCCTCCTAAGATTCATAAAGAAAAAAGAGAAAGGGGAAGTAAAATCAGTAGCCTGGGGTGCAGTAGCTGAGGCAAAGAGAATATTCACAGATGAGATGGAGGAGGAACTTGCCAAACACCTGAAACAACTTGCTGAACAGTTCCATGGCCTTCCTCCAGTTAAGTGCCGTCAACTGGCATTTGAATACGCAGCGAAAAACCATATTCCTGTCCCGGCCAAATGGACAAAGACACGATGTGCAGGTAGGACATTACATGATTCTCTAGGTTAGCTAAGGCTAACTAATCTTGCCACAAAGCTAAATCTTGGCATATAGCTAATAATTAGGCCTGTAAAAAAAAGATTATTCATGATAAATTGGTTCCAAAATAAAAGTTTACATAATGTGTGTGTACTATGTATAATTGCTATTATAATTTTAATTATTTATAAATACATGTTTTCTTAAATACGTTTGTGTGTGTTTTTATATATAAATAATAATTATACACAGTACACGTTTTTTTTGGAACCAATTAATTGCGATTAATCTTTTGACTAATAATGAATTTTCTACTCTAGGTGAAGATTGGTTTGGCAGCTTCCTAGCACGTCGCCATCTCTCTGTCCGAAGTCCAGAGGCAACATCCCTGGAAGGGGAAGTTCTTTGACAGTCTAGCTGTAGTGATTGACAGGTGACTGAATTCATTCTTTTGTTGCAAATATTTTATGGAGACTTTACCTGTAAGATTTGGTTTTGGTCCTGATATGGTTCTTCCCTTGCATCGCATCTTTAACAGCATACATTCCCTCCACACATGATTTACGATGTTAATGAAACGTCTTTACAGTACAAAAACCACAGCAGGTAGCCTAAGATACACATGATACACTAGAGAGCACCAGACTGATGCTGAGTGGCTTGTGATAATGACCAGCTAGCTATTGACAGAATGCTGAAACTAATGCTATTAGTAATGTTGTAAACCTGTGAACTGGAAAAAATGAATGGACTGAAAAGAAATACAATGTACCTTTAGACCAGTAGTAGCCTACTGATTGCACATGCCACTGATTCTAAAGTTTCTATTTGAGTCAGGTTGTGACAGAGAATGGAAATAAGCAAGTTGGTTCTGTCACATCGGCTGAGAGAGGAGAACTGGTGACTGTGGTGTGTGCCGTGAATGCTGCTGGGAATGCCGCACCTCCCATGCTGATCTTCCCCAGAGTTAAGTTTAAGGATTGCTTCATGATAGGAGCACCTCCAGGAGCCAAAGGTACCTCCACCAGAACGGGATGGATGAATGAAGACACCTGGGCCGAGTTCCTTGATCACCTGATACAGCACACTGACTGCACCCCTGCTGCTAACCTTGGATAATCTTAAGGCTCACATCTCACGCAAGGCAGTAGAAATAGCTAAGAGCAACGGTATTGTTCTGCTCACCCTCCCACCCCACACATCCCATCACATGCAGCCTCTCGATGTGACCTTGTATGGCCCGTTCTAGACCCAATACAGCCGAGCTCTTGATGGGTGGATGAGATCAAACCCTGACAAAATAGTCTCAATCTACCAGATTGCAGGACTTGTGAACGAGGCCTTCACGTCAGCAGTGATTTCACGCAACATCTCATCTGGATTTAGGTCCACTGGGATTTTACCATATAACTGAGAAATTTTCCCTGATGAAGCATATGCACCATCCATGGTGTCAGACTGGCCAAACCCTGAGCTGCAGCCTGCCACTGCAGATGATTTGGATGGTTCACCCGCTGCAGATGATCCACTCGCTGATGCTAATCCATCCACTGCGCATGGTCCACATGGATGTCTTCTCGTGAAATCCTACCACTTCCCAAATGTCCACCCAGAACACAAACCAAATGAAAGTGTGTGAAGACAGCCATCCTAACTGATACTCCTGAGAAGCAGGCAATTGAAGAGGCTTATAAAGAAAGACAAAAGAAACTGGCAGGTAAAAAGCAAAAAATTGCAAAGAAAAAGGAAAACCAGAAAAGAAAGCAACCAAAAAGAAAATCATAGTTAGCAGCTCTGAGGAGAGTGATGTCCCTGTCTTAATTGATAATGTGTCTGATGAAGAGAGCTCTGAGGATGAGAGTGATCCAGGAAACACAGACCTGTCCATGGGTGACTTTGTCATAGTTAACTTTGCAACCAAACACAGGAGCAACCGCTACATTGGCATGGTTTAGAAAGTTGAGGATGACGAAATACTTGCACAATTTCTCAGAAACTCTGAATTTCTTGGAGAGACCCACATTTGCTATGAAGGAAAATAATGTGGCACATGTTTCTAAAAGTGTTGTGGTGAAGAATCTGCCTCAACCTAAAAGGCCTGGAGGAACCACACAGAGAGAGGAACTCCTCATCTTTCCTTGTAACCCTAAGGGCTGGAATGTAGAGTAGGCCTAACAGAGTATGACAGCAGGCTGATGTTCTAATCCAGGTGGGTCTAGGCCTGTGTTCTGAGTCCCAGGCTGTTCTAGCTGGTTCTGATTGTCCTTTGCTCTGACCCCCAGATACTATAGGTGGCTCTTGGGGTCCTGTGTTCTGACCCCCATCCTGTGTTCTACCTATCATTTGAATGTTAATTAAAATATTTTGAATTATATTATGTTGTATTTGATTTTGTTCATTTAATTTTAAGTGTTTAGAAAAAAAAATGTGCTTAATTGACCAGTCCCCATGATTCTGTTACTAGTCCGACATTAGTTCTGGAATGTTTGTGTCAGGATTCTAACAGTTACAACAGTGTTGTTATGGTAGTTTTAGGGTGGAAAAAGTAAGTGGATCAGTTTACCCCCAGCTGGTTCACTTTACCCCTAAGCTGGGGTAAAGAGAGACACAAGACAACTTTTTAAAAAACAATCATATTTTCACTAACATTCACCCTGACTACATTCTGATAATTGACATGGCTAGGAAACATTCTAAATTAATGGGAAATGTGTACATTTTGCTGATATATAATTTTAGCTCCCTTAGAGGGGAGCAAATATAAAAAATGTCTCACTTTACCCCACTCTCCCCTACCGCTCTCCGTTGCCGTGTCCAGCTCCATCTAGGACTGGGTTGGCACTGCTAGCTCATCTATCTTGCTGGAAAGAGATCTTACATTGCCCATAATGATGGAAGGGAGAGATTGTCTGTATTTTGTCCTTCTCAGGCAACACTTACATCTCTTCCTCCTCAGCTCACTAGGGATGTTGGGTCTGTCCGCCAGCAGCATCACTGGGGTGAACAGCGCTAATAATAATTTTTAATAATAATAATAATAATAATAATAATTTTTATTTATGTAGCGCCTTTCCCGAGCTCAAGGACGCTTTACAATGGTAAGGTAGCTAATACCTGATCGGACGTGTAAACAATAGAGTCACGCACCAGGTCCCCAAACATGGGCAAAAAAGTGAAAAATACAGTATTGGAATGGTCATAAAATGGTAGTGTATGGTGTAGTATTTCATTACCAATGAATTAAATAAAAAACTGAAGAAATATTTTAAATTAAAATTGGTGGATGTAGTCTAACGGGTAGGATCCTTGCCTCTAGACCAAGAAGTCATTGGTTTGAATCCTACCTTCAGCAAACCAACACTGGGATCCTGAGCAAGACCCTTAACCCCACGTTGCTGCTGGGAGACTGCACCCTGTAGTTAGGGAATGGAAGTCGCTTTGGATAAAAATGTCTGATAAATGCCATCTATGTAAATAAATGTAATGTAAAATGTGTGTTGGAGTGAGAGTCTGTGACATCATGAATAAGGAGGTCGGGAACGGAAAAAAGAAAAACACAAGCTTGACGAAATAAACTTGGAGAGCATTACACAGTAGACTCATAAAGAAACGCATTAATGGCTTGCTTAGTTATCTCGCAAATGTTATTATACTTTTTACAGCTTGAATTTGGCACACACAGCTACATGCACTTTTCTGACCAAAAATAAAGTGCACCAATTTGACTGAAATTATACAATTATTTAATTATACAGTTATGCTGAAAAATACAATGAAAAATAATCAATAAATAATAACACATTAGAATTGATCAGCAACATTTAAGGAGCATTACAATATTATTATTATTATTATTATTATTATTATTATTATTATTATTAATAATAATAATAATAATAATAATAATAAAATAAACAATGATTAATTAAAAGAGTAAAGAAAAATAGACATTTTGGCCAGTGCTGATGACATGTACCATCAAAGAAAAAACATTAAAATAATACAAAAATGTTTAAAGTAAATTCTAAACTTTACATATTTAGGTAAAACATTCACCCTAAACGTTAAATATTAACATAATGAAATACATTTAGAGAGCAATATCACTATTTTTGTGAGGTTTAGCCGTATATCGGAGTCAGGCACTGATGCCTCCAGAAAATCCTCTCCAGACAGTGAGAGTTTCACACAGCCCCATAACAAAAAGATGAGGATCACATGAGGACTAGGCCTAAGAGGTTATATATATATACCTAATAAACATTCTCTCAATGTGAAGAATACTGCCTAGGATACTGCCTAGATACCAGGTATTTTCCTGTTTTCTTGTATGTATTGCCTTGTTCCTCTGACCTTTTTCTGGATTTTTAGATCACTCTTTTTACCTTGTGGACTTGTTTGTTAGTGCAGTGGCCCCCAAACCCCTGGCCGCGGGCTGAGTATGACAATGCTGCTAGTAAAGCTGCAAGTACACATTGGATTTACGTTTATTATTGTATTTTAAAGATACCCCATTATTATATTCTTAAAATCTCCCCATTTTTATGTGTATCATTTATTTGTACAAATACGTATACGTATATTTATCTACCACTCCTTAAAGGCCGGGCCGTGAAAATAGTTTATGATATTAAACCGGTCCGAGACGAGATAAAGGTTGGGGACCACTGTGTTGGAATTTACTGGTTTTGGACTTTTGCTACTTTTTTGGTCGTTGCCTCTTGCATTTTGTATTGGACAAGATCTATTCAGTGTTTTCTGCATTTGGATCCATATCTGAGTATCATTACAATTTAATTAAAATGTTGATATATTTATGGCACAAAATAAAAATTCTGAGGTCTGGGAAACTCTTTGTCCCATATCTAAAACCATTTTTAAGAATTATTGCTGGTGTGACAGATCACATTATTCTGCTGAAAAAACCCACTACCCTGGTCTCCAGTGATGTTTAGGTAGGTGGTACATGTCATAGTAACATCCACAGGAAGACTAAAGGCTTTTCAGCAGAACATTGCCCAGAGCATTACACTTCCCACCCTGCCCCTCTCCTGAGATGACTTGCTTAAACTTGTGATATATATATTATACAATATTATTTTGGGAGAAGAACATAAAATTTGTGTTATTACATATATTTATGTGGGTTATATTTTGTATATACTTCTTTAGTTTAAAATAGTTTCAGAAATATACATAAAGATAAAGCAATTTTCAAGATGATATAAGAAACATGAGGTCCACTTGTATTTCTTATGTCAACCCATGAGTAAGATAAATTCCCCTGGCATGTGACATGATTAAGTGATATAGATCACTGTCACATTAGTATCATCAAGTCAGTAGCATGTGACCAAAATATGAAAATATTACTTATTGCAGCTTTAAAAAGGGTTTAAAATCCCCTTATTAATTTTAAACTTGTTATCTTCTTGATTAGTATCTTGCTGTAAACAAGCTTGAAGTGGCAGGAGTCCAGTAGCCAGTCATCTCAGCTTTAGGTGTGTGTGAGCATCTATTAGAGGAGGGTCCACAAAACAGTGATGTGTCCTACCCAGGGGAGGATCTAATATAGCAAAACATGAGCTCTCACATGACATAGTGGCCAATCCAGCTTTCCTTTGCCAGCCTAGAGGTCTATTAATTACAACAGCCTTCAACCTTCTATTTTTTCTCATTTCCAGCAGATTTACACTCCGTCGTAGGAATAGTCAGTTTTTTAATTACTAGCCATATTCTACAATATTTATTGCACCTGTCTGAATATGTAAAAGATTTTAAAATTTATGTGAAACAATTTACTGAGCTCCTTCTATAAATATCAGAACAGCATCCCACTCAAATAAGCAGGAGATTTTCAGAGATGTTACATAAAGCAGGCCTATGTTGTCAGAAGAGGACAGAGTAGCATACATCCAAGCATTTTTTTTATTTGTGACTTTTATAAAAGTAAGTGTACCGTATAATTGTGCCTAAAACACACACGCACACACAAACACTCACACACACACACACACACACACACATATACATACAAACACATCTACCAGCAGTGGAGTAGCAGAAGCTTGCATTGCCAGTTCATCTATTTAGATGAACTTAACAATTGCCTAGTGTGGAAATGCAGCAGAATGAACAAAATTATTCACACCTATTAGGCTCTATGTATGTAAAAGTACATTATTTTTAATGTGACTGGCTGATGAAAGTGTGTGGGGGGTTTTGTTGTTCTTGTGGCAGTTTTTAGCTGGTTTACAAGAAAGACATTCTGATTCTTATGACTTAGCCTCATATTTAACTACCAAATAAAAATGCTGAACTTCATCACTTGTTGCAGTTGGTTATTTCATATTCCTGATTTTATTTTTTATTATTATTATAACATAATATTTAGCATGATAATCGTGTCTATTACAAAGAAATGTCTATTACAGTTTCATTAATAATTTCCTGTAAGTCCCAGCTCTCATCTTTAAAATAATCCTCCCAACACACTATTTATCAACAGAATAAATGTGGCAGGTTGTATTAATTCATCCATTACTGAAAAAAACAAATGTATTCTGCAAATATTCTTTGCTTCATTGTCACAACAGCAATATATTGTGGTGATCTGGGCCTATAGGGGTTAATGGAAGGGTTACGGTGGGTCATTGGGGGTCCATGCTCTGAACAGGGTTGGCGTGATGAGCGCGTGATGTAGGGGAGGGGCGATGAGCTGCACCTGGGCTCATCGCCATGGCTACTCACGGGCTTTTGGGTGCAGTATAAGAGGGAGGGGCGGTGCTTGGCACAGTTGGTTCAGGTTGGAGTTGGAGGTGTGAGGGTTGGAGACAGAGAGGGAGACAGAGAAAGAGATAGCGAGACCAGCTGTTGGACAGATGCTGTGCTGTGTGCTTTGGTGGTAAATAAAAGCTGCAAAAAGTAAATTCTCTGCCTTTGTGTCACCTTCCTCCACCATTCGTCACAATATAGTAAAACTGTTTAGGTCCATGGGCCTGAGCTTGTTAAATGGCACAAGCATGGAAAACAGCCCATAGGACAAGCAAACCATCAGACCAGCACCGATTTTTTTTTAAATTTTGTAAACAAACTGGGTCATAACAAAAAGCAGTGAAAACATGTTCCCGGCAACCTCTAGTGTAAATGATTCCTATGACAACAGGACATAAAAATATATAAGTATATATTAAAAATATATTGCCCATCACACCATTTATGCTATGGAACGTTTTGCCAGACGGCAGGAGAGAGAAGATAATGAGTGAGGGGTGTGTGGGGTAATCCACAATGCTTGTAGCAGATGGGTGAGAGACCCTGATGATCTTTTCATCTCTCCTCACTATCAACCATAGGGTATTTTGGTCCAAGGTGGTGCAATTCCCAAACCAAGCCATGTTGCAGCTATCCATTGTGCTCTGCAAGGCCACTCTGTAGAATATGAGGAGCTTCCTGAAGAAGTTGAGATGCTGCTGTGCCTTCTTGGCTATAGATGTTCAATTATATGTATAGGTGACATTCTTAAATCAGATTTCTTATCAGATGTTGA
Source organism: Alestopetersius hilgendorfi (assembly GCA_037577075.1). Lineage (NCBI taxonomy): Eukaryota > Metazoa > Chordata > Actinopteri > Characiformes > Alestidae > Alestopetersius > Alestopetersius hilgendorfi. Next base: position 558 of record JBBIGB010305726.1, on the reverse strand, counting down.
GAAACTGTTGTGTTGAATGCTGAACCAAAGTCATTGAATAGTGTCCTTTTTATCAAGATGAGGGAAGGCCAGATGATCATGGAAGCATCCATTGAATGGTTGGAACAATATTCAAATTGCAGCAGGTCCAGTCAGTATGTTGGTATTTGGCAGACACCCTAACCCAGAGTGACTTACAATTGTTAGTTACAAGTACAGTCCCCCTGAAGCAGCTGAGGGTTGTTTTGCACTGGGACACAATAGTAGAAAGTGGGGGTTTGAACCTACATTGGCAAGTGTTTTGCAGACTACCACTCCTTATCATGGGTGTAAAGGTTATGAAACAGTACACTAGACACTTCTTGGAAACAAGGATGATGATGAATTTGAAGCACATAAAGATAACAGCACTGCTTAGAGAGAAGCTGAAAGTGTCTGTAAGAATTAATCCACTCACTGATCTGCACATCCTCTGAGCACTCACCCAGTTTGTCTGGTACACAGTAGAGCTGAGCGATTCACGACTCATCCGGGTGAATCACCCGGATCCATTAAATGACTCACGAATCACGAATCCGA
>JBBIGB010305719.1:0-11146 GCA_037577075.1 Alestopetersius hilgendorfi | reverse complement strand
CTGCTTCACTTGGTGAATGGGTTAAATGCAGAGGTTGAATTTCGTGCTCTTCACACTGTGTGCTGTGGTGTGTTCACGTATGACCGAATGATCACTTTCACTTATAAGATTTGAGATAAGATAAACCTTTATTAGTCCCACAAGTGGGAAATTAGCTTCGTAAATACTTTACTAAGAGTGCAGTATAAAATGTACACTATACAGATGTATATATCTATATCTATAGATATAGAATATGAACATATGTTTTGTAAAATATTTACATATATTTATTTGTAAACTATGTGAACTAAATGTAGACTAAGTGATATGTCAGTGAATATTATATATCTATAGTAAATATAAGCACACTGTAGGTCTGTAGGACCAGAGAGTAGACTACTGGGTTTTCATGGGTGGAACTGTTGAACCCTTGACCCTTGAAATCTGCTTGTAAATGAGATGTTCTTAGTACCTCTTCAATGCAAATGTTTGAGTATAACCAGAGGTAGCGTGCATACTCATACTATCCCTGTACATAATCTTAACCTCAAAGGATAATCACAGTGAAAGCAATGTGAGAGCAGAAAAAATGAAAACCTTCTACCATTATGGTTTATAGATGAGGAGGTAGGCTATAATTGTACAGCACAAGAAAAGCTTAAGCCTCAGCAGGGCTAAATCTCTGCAGATCGCCTATGTGGGGTGGGAGGGTTTGAAACAGCCTAAACCTTGGGCTAAACCCAGATCAAATGTTTCAACACTCATCATTTGTAGATGCAGCTTTGAAGTGAGGCTGCTGGAGATGCTGGGAAGACGTAGAAATGGAGGGAGGGAGGTGGAGAGAAGGAGGAGGAGAGGGAGAGTATCTCTCGTTTGCCTCCCTCTTCTCTCGAAAAGTCTCCAGACAGGAATTATTTTGCGTATGAAAGGCAGAAACGGTGCTGTGTGTGTCGTCACTTAGCAGTGCTTTTCAGATGAAAGCTTTGTTTCCCAAAAGACCACTTTTGGAGGGAATGCAGCAGTAAGATCACTTTGGGATGATATTCACTGTTGATGAACACGGAGAATCACTCGATTAAGATAGCCGAGGAAAAACTTGCAGCCAGCATCCTTAAGGTTGCCTCTACGTGGTGAAACTTTGGTGCAACTTGTCTAAGCACTGGTTTGATCATCAATAGATTGTTAGTTCTATCCCATAGTGTCAGTGGCCTGGAGTCTGACAACACTTTCTCTCTAGGGTAGGATGGTCTTCCCTCTTCCCCTATTGCTAGTGGTTAAAGCTAGCAGTTGGGTGATTCTCATCAAATCATCATTATTTTTATAATGACATTGTGTTAGCGACAGTTGGGAAATATGCTGGCTGCCTTCATGTGATAGTTGCATCACATAATGCAACTGGGGAAGTCCTACCTAGCGGATGGAATTGGATGTGACTAAATCAGGGACTTAATTTAGTGACACTGAAATTTCCAGTGCAATGTATTTGAATTATATGTGATATTTAACTGTTAAATGAACCTTTATATACAGGAGTTGGAACCATTCAACACATTCAAAAATGATTTCTATAAAGTTTTTTTGAAGGTAATGTTTTAAAAATCCTCAAATATGTGCCTGAAAATGTGCAGTTTGTGTATTCTGTAGAGGCTGCAATGTTTAAAACAATGTATATTAACAAGGGGAGACCAAAACATTTTTAGATGCTTTTGTCTAACCAACAGCAATATATACAGAGTATCATGGAACTTTAAATGCAGTTTGTTACTATTTGTGCATTTTATGTGTTCAGAAAAACAAGTAAAAGAAAAAAATCACAATTATTATCATGATGTAAGAATTTTGAGATCACCTACCCCAACTGACAGAGGGGAAGACATATTCAAAGGTTTGTGCTTCGAGACAATTTGAAATATCCAATGCTGCTATAAGGGGTGGCTCTGCACCACAAAGGCCAGATCATGAAAGTCACTGACACAAAATTGCTCTATGGGCCAAACCCCTTTTGAATAAATGTAATTTCCTTCTTAAAATTCTGTTGGCCAGCACAAGTGGACCTGGGCTTGCAACCTGTTGTTGGAAGGTGCAACAACTATGTAAAATCCATGTGATCAGTGACAAGTTACAGCAGGAACTGGACCTATCTAAGCTTTCTTCTACTAGGCATGATCATTTAGGTTAGCCCAGCAACCCAATCAGAAGACAAATCATGTCTTCATGCCTCTTGCTGACTCCCCTCCTCCACTGCTAACGGAAAGTCTGTTTATCCACATCTCCACATCCCCCTTCTCTGATGGAGAAGCTGCCTCGCTGTTTTTTTCTTCCTCTTTCTCTCTTTCGTTCTCTCCCCTCTGCTGGAGCCATTTTAATAAAACTGCCTCTTTGTCTCATTAGATCATGATTATCCCCTAGTTTACCATCCCTAATGTACAGCGAGCGAGCTGCTGGCCTCTTTATCATGTCACCGACCTGCTGCAGATAAAGAATTCGCTAGACCACAGGAAGGAGGCTCGACCATCCCTCCAAGCACTAATTGGTGTGGGCGGTAGATTTGAGATGGTGCCGGACGCTGTGCAGCCGGAGACTCCGGGCCCAGGAAAATGGATGAGCTGGAGGAGGGTTGTCAACGAACGGAGCGTGGGATGAACAATGCTGGGAGAAGTTATGGTTTGTTCATGAGTGGGATTTCAAAGTCTAAATGTAAACGAGATACATTTTGCGCAGTCTCCAGCAAAAAGCTGAAAATGTTGCCAATCAGAAAGCTGTTAAAGCAGCTTTTCTCAGAAAACCTGAGGATTATTTTCTCCATTACCATCCGTTGTGACAGACAAGGCTCTGGGCAGTAGAGACCCAAAATAGAAATGCCCAGTGGCAAACAGTAACTAAAACAGCCAGGTCTTCAGTCCTGGCCATACATGTCAAAACTTTAAACCACATTAATGTTAAGTCTGTTAGTAACTCTATGGGGACTTATTAAATGTCTAATATTACATTAGCACTAAATTATTGCTGATAGGTGCACATGAATATTTTTTATCTGTTCTAGATGATGGACATTTTTCTGGACTGTAGTAGTGATAGTGACTAATTAGCAAACTGTGGCAAACCATTAGCATTCGAACTTGGTCAGCAGTACTGGCCCTAAAATGTCCAGTACTGGGGGGACTGGACAGTCGTCCCAATAATAATTAAATAATGGCCTGTAATGTTATTTTCTGCTAAAACTTTCTAGTAGTGTATTAACCCAAGCTAATGACTCTTTTGGTCTGTTCTAAAATGAACAGATATTTAAAGCTGGTAATAGACAATAACATATTTCAGTAAACAGATTTGATGAAGACAGAGCTGCTCGTGCTGCTAACCAAAACAACTGCTTATGCAACAGATTTTTGGATGTGATGGATCTAGAACTTCCAGGTTTGGGCTTTTTTTGTGTGTGAATCTAAACTTGGTTGATTCCTGTCTCTTCCTTACTATGTTGGTGGTTCATCTAATGTGTGAGGCCTCCTAACTAATGGCAGAACTTGGTTAGCTGTATGAGCTTAGACACAAGACAAAAATAAATATTTTTCTTTTTGGAAATGTAAGATTTGAACTAGTTTTCTGCCAGGGTATTACTATGAGTTATATTTGCTTAGATTTTATAAATATTAATACATGGCACTTAAAAAATGGCACTTACAATTGCAAATATGCAGAAGAAGTAGGGCCTGAGAATTCATCCCAGAAGAATGCTTGGAGGGTTCCTGACTGTAGATGCTTCACCTCCTCATATTAATAAATGATACATTCCTAAACCGTTCACGCTCCGCTTGTGGCTTGCATTGATTCTGCCATGGCCCTTTTGGCATTGTGCACACGGCGTATAGTCGCTCATCAGTCCTAAGCGCTTTCTGCTGGGTATTCATCAAGCGGCTTGTGGATTAGGAAGGTGAGAAGGCGGCTTTAAGGCTCTCAGGGCACGCACCTGACTTAGTTTCACACTAATTACTTTTAAAAATGGACTCTGCTTTTTTCCTCCGGCCCTAAGTGTACAGTCTATGGCTTCAGCGCTGAAATCCAATTAGGGATTTGCAGATAAAGTCAAGCGCAGGATTGGGCCTCCTGCTTTGGAAGCATCCCTAAGAAGGCAGATAGAGAGATATGATGTTGTTGGTCAGATCAGAAGATACGCTTTTTGTCTGGAGGCTGTATATGAACATCGATAATCCACATACTGGTTATATCACTCAAATACCGTGGAGGGAAATAGCCTCTGGTTATGAAGCCTACATGCAGAATAGGCAGTTTTCATGTAGTGCTCTCACATTATAGAATAAATGTCTAGTCCAGCGGCTGGTTGTACTGTAATGGGTTATATGAATGAGAGCCTGAAGCAGAGATCAATACCTGAGATCTAGGTTAAGTGTTTAGATGTTAATAGAAAGGCCTCTGAATGGTAGGCTATTTATATGAAAACTGCTTTGCTTCATTAAGGCTCCCACTCAAGACCAGAGGCCAGTGGCCAGAACCTCCTACTGAGCAAATCGCCATGTTGTCAGTTTGTTGCAGGCAGTGCAAAGAACACCACTCCAAATGCCTTTTATGAGCAGTAGAAACTAGTGGATGGGGAGGAATATGGGTCAGAAAACATGCCGTCCAAACGGAAACTGATGGCTTTTCGAGCCAGTGGAGTGGTACAGAGCATAACTACTATATGCAGATAAACATTTGTGTTGACTGCCCACCAATAACACATTATAGCAGTTGAGGCCATTGAGGATGTGATGACCAGCTGATGCCACAGAGAGGAAACATGGGCTTGCAGAAGCTTGACCAAGGGCCTCTTCGACATGTATGCCATTTTTTTCATCACATCAGTCTTTTTTGTCTTTACATTGACGGTGACGGCAGCACAGATTGAGATTCTCCTTCCATCCCACCTTCCCTTGACTCTGTACACCTGCTGATGCCATCAAGCAACCTGTGCGCTGCCCCATTTACCCATGCCGTGCTTTTCAAGACATGCCCAGCAGCGAGGTGTTGGAGGACGTCCAGCAGAGCTAATGTTGTGTGTAATGAAGTCTTGATTCCCCTTTTACTCTCGTCTCCTTGCTTGCTTGTTCGCGGACTCAGATTCGAGGACAGCTTTGTCTTTGTTATGCTAATCACCTGAACAGTGAGAGACGCTTAAATGATAAATGGTCATGCCAGTTCACACCTGGTAATAACATTCAGGATGTGGGACTTCCTCAAAAATGGTTCTGATCTAAGGCACTGATTTGCAACCATCATATCCAGATCTAGTCATAGACAAGCTTTTAGTGATGTCTGATCTGCTAAAACCTATAACACTCATCAGCTGCTTATGCACTAAAGCACAACATTTAAGAGCCCCTTCCTAACTACAGCCACTTAAATGTTTAAATGGTGCTTTCATACTTACAGCTAACAGCTTCAACATGCTAACAAAATAGGCATGGACTAATTCACATTAGCTGCTTTTTACTAACTACAGCTTAGAAAAATGACAACTATGACCTGAATGTCTGTTAAAGGTATGAATGAATACTGTTAGCTTTGGCAAATCTATCGTGGCTGTCTCTCATGTCCTTCCCCCAGTCTTCCCAAGACTGGGGCCCTCTCTCTCCAGTGTTGCGACTGTCCTTATGGTTTCTCCCATGTGAGTAATCATTCCCACCTCTATCTTGTTCTCTATGCTCTACTGAAATCCAACTCAGCCCAGTGTTCACGGTCAGTTAACCATTGTGTCTTCTGGTTGGTTTGTCCTGGTCCTGTTTTTGTGTGCCTGTGTTCTAGCCATGAAGTACGGAACTGAATTAGCGACAACAGTATTTGAATAAAAAAAAACATTGAATTTTTGCCACTGTATAAAAACATGCTCAGTTTATGCCAGTTGTAATTACAGCATTAAATGTTCAATATAATATTTAATATTCAGACTTTCAAATTAAAAAATTCATAAAAAAATACAACTTTAATTATTCAGTCGATATCATTTAGCACCTTAATATGAGCTTTGTCATTTCAAGTGGGCTATTTCACTTGGGCAAATTCAGTAAGAAATCCAGTCTGAAATTGACACCGGGGACCTACAGGAAAAGAAGAAGAGTGCAGAGTGCATGTTCACTGACGTCTCACGCATGTGTAATGTTGTGCCGCCATTCATGTTGAAGGAGCTCTCAAACAGTTGAGTAAAGTTGGAAAGAAATTAAACGATTCGAACTTCGCAGCTCAATAAATCTAAAACAAAAACGCTCTTATAACACAATCTACGGTATACACTAATCCCCCAGTTTTCCCTCCTATTTTAGTGTTTTAAAAAGAGAAGGAAGGCTTTAAATAGTAGTGCCTTAGAATACTCTTGGTGCCCAGAAGGCATAGAAGACAGGGATTCAGGGATGCAGCAGGACACTTGTGTGTTCACAAATGTCATGTGGTCCCTTTCCAACTCCAGTTCAAGTGATCAGTTTTTGACACATCTCCAAGATGTATTGGACCCCATTTACACCTTAAAAAAAGACGTGACCCCATGGAGTCTTTGTGGACTTCAGGGACAACACCTGTGATAAACCTGGACTACATGAATTTGTGAATCAACAAGGCCTCTTCTACACACTTCTGGCAGTCCAGGACACATCTGTAGTTAAAATGAAGATGAATACAGGTGAAAGTGTGACACTAGACCAATGTAAAAGGGCATTTTCTATCCAGAGTGACATTAATATGTGCCTCCCCTCACTCCCCTGTAGTCTCGACAGCTTAAACCTCGCTTATGAGCAGTTTCAGTTCCAGTCATCTTTGGTCCCATTCCACTCTCCACCTGTCAAGCTGTGCGTTTCACTCCTTGAACAGACCCCCCCAAGCCCTTACCTCTCAGTCTGCTGAACCATGTGGTTCCGATCGATGCCAACGGCACCAGTATCCCATCATGCTTGATTTCCTGTTTTCTCCTCTAAATTAAGGCTTCTCTCATGAGTGACCTATCACATCCAGCACTTGTCACTAAATATTTAATGCCAATTCTCTATGTTTGTGCTGTTTTCTCCACATCACTGTGCACTGTATTATCTTATCAGCACTAAGAAGCCTTGACCTAGGCAGACATGATGCAATGGAAGAATTTCTGGACTCAACCTGGACATATGCTGTCACTCACATAAGCATTTATAATTAAGTGCATAACACCCATCATGTTTCTGGAAAAAATGACCTTTCCCAGCTACACTACCTGTCAAAGTTCGCTCCTACAAATAACTGTACATAAATGTGTATATAACCCCCATAACTGAGACAGACACTATTTGTGCACAAAAGCTGATAAAAGGGGTTGCTCTAGGGCCACCTTGTCCTGTGCCAACCTTAACTAGAGGGGTATAAAGCCCTTTTCAAATAAAAGACTTTGAGCACTTTAACCAATCTCTAGAGTATTCAGCTTCTTTGGGATTAAGAACATTATCCAGCATTGCTCATGTGGCTGCAATCAAATCCTCACATCAATGTTATAATATCTAAAGGCTTTCCAGCAAACAGAGAACACAATCCCTCCCTTTAAGTTCAGAAGAAATGTCAAACAAGAAGGTGCCGACACACTTTTGGACATGTGGAGCATGGGTGTTACATGAAGAAAAATGCAGTAAAAGAATCTGCCAGTGAAGCCCAATGCCATAAATTCCTCTTGGAACAAACAAACTGCCTCCCTGCTATTCTGACAAAGTGTCAGGCTCTCGAGTTCCTGGCCCCCCCAGGAGCGTGCAGCCTGCTTTCTATAAAGACTCTCTCTCCCCCCCTCGCTCTCTCCCTCTCTCCCTCTGCCCCTACTCTTGATCTCTCCTTCTCACTCACTCTCCTCCTGTCTCTCTTCATTTCTGCCTGCCTGTGGCTCCTCTCGTCTCCTGGTTAGAGCCAAGATCAATGGGACCCTCTGGTAGAGCGATAGAAAGAATGAGTACCATGTGGCCACACTTACCGCTTCTGACAAACATGCTCGAAATCCCCAGGAATCCTCTGCCCACATGTATGAGCAAAAGCACCAGAAAGACTGCATTTATTTTTCGTTCATACGTTTCGCAGTTCTGTCTAGGGTACACTCGTGTCGATTTATAGAGGCCAGCAACATCAGCCCCCACTGATCGAATATAATGTTCAGTGTTCTGTGGATCTATCACAAGGATTTGTTCTGAAAATGGCTTATTGAAGGTGCAGCGTTCTTGACTGCGAGAGCAGCAGAGCTGTTTCTTGTGGTCGGAATATTTGTAGGACATAAAAAAACCAAAAGTACAAGGTGTGTGTCTCCACAATGTAACTATAATTGGTAGAATTATTTAAAACCTAGTGCACATACTTGCCTTCCTTCTCTGTCACTCTCATTTCATCTTTTGTTTGCTTATGACTAGAGATGCATCAGTACCGATTCAAGTCAGTGTACCATACTCTGCGCTAATTAACTGACAGGGAATACCATAGATCTGGAAGAATTTCACTGGAAAGTACAACATGTCCCTATCATACAAGTGACCTGATAAAATATTACATTTGCGCTGTGAGCCAAGAGCTTTACACCATAGTAGCAGAGTGTGACTGGGTTATAAGACATGAACACTTTTCATTGCTAAAAATGAGCATGGTTCGGCTGCAAGCTGGGACTATCATCCATGATACAGTAGTTTGACTGCACTACCAGCTGCTCCATGATGGTGTTTGTTTATATTGTTGCTCTGATGTCATACATAAAGGCAGCAATGACATGCAAATATGCATAAGATCCTGCTATTGAAAAGTGACAACCTGGTCATACGTGAACACTCCACAGCACACAGTGCGAACAGCACGAAATACTTCCTCTGCATTTAACCCCATTCTCCAAGTGAAGCAGGGGGCAGATAAGAACACAGCGCCCAGGGAGCAGGGGATGGAGGTAGCTCAGTGGGTAGGATACTTGCCTCTGGACCAAAAGGTCACAGGTTTGAATCCTACCTTCAGCACCACCACTGGGTCCCTGAGCAAGACCCTTAACCCCAAGTTGCTCCAGGGAGAGACTGCCCCCTGTAGGTAGGGAGTGGAAGTCGCTTTGGATAAGAGCGTCTGATAAATGCCGTAAATGTGTGGGGCGGTACCTTGCTCAGGGTACCTCAGAGCTGCCTAGTAGTCTTGGGAATCGAAGCAGGACTTTCTGATCACAGGGCGAATGCCTTAACCACTAGGCCAGTGGGTTTCCTCTTTTTCACTGATGCATACAAAAGCCATTGCAATGCTAATGACATCTCCTTGTTGCTGAATTATTGCAAGGAAAATAAACATTACAATTTCGAAGAATGTTCACATCTACAGCTTTTCACTGTAAAAAAAAAAAGAGAAGTATATGACTAGAATTTGCGATGTTTCTTGCAGCAGTGTTTACATATAGCATTGGCTACTACTGTCCACATTGACTGCCCAATGCTCAACCCACAGGACCAAGTTAGCCCTTAATGATGTTTGCATTTGCCCCCAAAAAGGTTGCCCTGTTTTAAATATATGAGGTATTTAATCATGTAGTGTAAAACACATCATACATTAACTGCAATGCAGTGTGACAGTTATGAGGTGTGAAAAATATAATTTCACTAATTCTAAAGGCCTAAGGGCAAGCAGTGTGCCTCATGTTTAATGCAATAATGTTTTTTCCTGACATTATGAAAGCAAACATGCCCCAAGTTTCCTTGTTACTCCATGGTGAGATGCAAAACTAGAGGCTAATGAATTGCAATTACCCAGCCGTATTTGTACATTATACTAGAGATGAAGCTGTGCTAACCCTGGTCTACATGTGCCCACTAGACTGTTCGGCCAGATGAAAGCACACAGCATACATTACATACATTACATGCAGAGTGCAGAAAACAAAATCTATAAAAAATACAAACATAAAAGAAAATCTGATGTTTAACAACACAGTCCCATAAAGCACAGTTACAAAATTGTTCTTTCTATATACAAGTGAGAAGAAATGTGCCATAGGACGTTATTAGTCACATAATATTATGTTGAGACAACATGGTTTTAAAGGGGATTGTGGAGGGTTTGTAAACAATGTTGTTTTTATTTCACTATCATATTTATGAGAAAGTGGGATCACGTGGGCCAGTCCTGCAGGGCTTGCTCTAAACTGCCTTTGAAAAAATCTGCTTATACTTACTGTGGGTCAGTGTTCATATGGTGTTATTACCTTAAATTCTGACTAAAGCAGCTTTTATGACTGATGGTTTCTGGCTTAAGCCTGTATAACATGTATGGAGGATTATGTCAGTTGTTAGAGTGCTTATGTAGGTATTATGCAAGCTTTATGAATACTGCCCTTCAGTAAAGGGTGTTTTTTTTTACCACTGAAATGTTTTTTTTCCCACCACATGCAGATGCCAAGAATATCTGGAATGCAGCTGTCTCCTTCAAAAGAATTGGATGCTTCCTCTGTAATCTAACAGCTTCCAGTTTGTAAATGTTTCTTTAATGAACTTGGTATGCTCAACCTCCAAGAAGTGTCTGCTGCTCCCTAGCTTTACTTCACTCCAGTGATTAGAACTGCTCACACCATTTCACTTAAAAACAAGGCGACTCCTCTGATATAATCGTCCCAGGGGGAAAAGTGCAGCTCAGACTGAACTGGTATTGCCAGTTAAAAAAAACATGTGTTTCAGCCCTGATACAAAAGTTATAAGGTGCCTAAAGATTTTTTTTCCCTCCTGTGTTCTTCGTTCTCACAAGCACTGTTTTAGAACAATCTTCATCCATATGAAACACAGACACACGCTATCAAGAGCATGCAAAACTAACAGGTGGAGATACAACCCTAACCATAAAGCCATGTTGGCCAATCAGAAGCCTCAAAAAAATTAATAGATTCTTCAAAACCGGTCGTAGCAGTGGGTTCCCGTACACTTTCCCTGTTTGTGAGTGATCTGGTGGATCAACATGCTCTTTCGCCCTATTGATGTATTTAGGAAGCCGTTAAAAGAGTCATGATGTTATCATTAGTATTTGGCTACAGTTGCACATAGTGGATACAAAGGAGGTGACGGCCATATCAAGTGCATTTATTAATTCACCCGTTTAATCACAAATTTTTCCCTGCAAAATAAGTGCATGCATTTTACTCCTTAGACTTCCCTAACACACAATATGTTTGAAT
>JBBIGB010305666.1:0-11149 GCA_037577075.1 Alestopetersius hilgendorfi | reverse complement strand
CGGAGGTTCAGAAGCGTGTTGTGGCTGCTGGTGACCGGTACGCAGAGCAAGGCGTGCGGAAAGAGCTGCACAGACACGGGGCCGAGATGCGTGATAGCGAGGACTCCTTTCTCCAGCGGTCCCGGACACGTGACGAGTCAGTGTCCGGATGAACCGTGAGTATTACCCTTCGCTATTTCTCCCTAGTCCTGAGAGTGAGAAGCTGTGACTATTAGGCCTGTGGCGTGTAGATATTAGTTGTGTGTGTCTTCTTCCGAGGTGAACCCTTCCTGGTGTTGGCGTGCGGACGGCAGTGGCCTGGCTAATGCTCTAAAACTCTCACTGTGATCGGCAGTGATCAGCAATCGGCAGATCATGATCTTGGTGATCGGTGATCGGCCCCAAAAATCCTGATTGGAGCATCTCCACTAAAAAGCATGAAACATTATATATTGCCATAGAAAAAGCAAAAAAATGCACTATTCCACTATTACGTGAAGTGGCACGTAGTGTTTGGTTTTCTCTCTCTCCTGCTCTCTCTTGCTCGCTCTCTCGCTCTCTCTATGCTACGTCGGTGGATCTGCCAGTGTTGATTGGTGGACGAGGTATGTCGGTCGCCTGCAGTCACGGTGCTACACCCAGTTGGTATTCTGCCAGCAAAGCCCCGCCTCCGGCCTGCTGCTGATTGGCTGATCAGAGCTACAGACCATGATTGGATCTGCATCAGTTGGAGTCCCGCCTGTCAACTTTAAAAAAAGACCAGAGGGAGTCAGACCAGAGATAGAGAGACTTTCGTTAGAGACAGACGTGTCATTTGATTCCCAGTTCAAATTGGCTTAACTTCTGATTCGTTTATAGTGTTTACCTTTTTTGTTTTGTACAGTGTATTTTGTCATTTCATATCCCTTTGTCCTTTGTCCAGGTTGGCACCCTTCTGTGTATGTTTGTAAGTACTGACTAAAAGGCAGACACCACCCTTGTATGGTTTGTGTGTAGTTAGTGGGAAATAGGGAGGTAGGTTTAGGGATCTTTTTGTTTTGTTCATTCCTTTGGTGTTGTCTTTTTGTCTGTAATGTCTTTAGAGTCCAACCTGTAAATTGTAAATAATTGTAAATACTTGTGTATTCCTGTTTTGAACATATATTTATTTCGATAAAAGATTTGTAAATAGCACTCCTCTTTGGTTCACGGCAGTCTTTTTGGTGTACACCACTCCACCTTCACCCATTTCATACCCTTTAGATTGTAACATCTACAAACTGTTGTTTAGTTCTGAGAAAAAATTCTGAGAAACATTGGGGGTTTACTATACATGTACTATGTGTCTCTTTAGGCCTATTGTATACATGTACATAACTGAGATGACTACAAAGTTTACATTGAATTTTGATCTGGGGGGACGGTGTCCAGTGCAGTTTGGTGATTTCCCTGCTCAGACTCACCTGTTTATTGAGAAGTTTTACTGAATGTGTTTGGTGAGAGGAATCGCCAAACTGTACTGAACACCAACCCTCCAGAACTGGATTTGGGTCCCTAGTACACACTGCATCATCAGATGAGCTTCAACAGTAGATTTAGATCTGGACGGTGGACCAATAGCTTAGATATGACTAATAGAGTGGACAGCACTGATATGTATAATTATTAAAAGCACTGATATGTATAATTATTTGTGCATAATAATTCATATTAGTAAACCTAGACTTAAAATTGAGATGCTAGAAGACTAACATTCTACCAAAGAAGTTAGTCCTCCACCAGGGACCTATTAGATCGTCAACACACATACAAACAAACCTGCATTTAGACACTGATGACATACTCAGTGTTCACTAGAGAATCTACCAGTATTACACGCTCAATTTTAGACCACTACAGGACCACCACTTATCTTCCTCAGTACAGCAGACAGTGGAGACGCTACCACACCTGTAAAGCCAGTATATACAAGTTTTAATAACCTGGCTTGTAGGCACTTACTGACCACATAACCTAGAACACCTGCCAAAGATTCCAAAATATATTCCATATGTTCCAAAATATATTCCAAAATATAAAGAAACTATAGATATAAATAGAATGTACTGACACAGAAATGCCCGGACATGGGATGGAGACTTATAATAGATAAAGTTAAAATGACTGCTAGGGACTTTCCAAAACTACCCAAGGAGAAGCGAAATTTCATTGCATCACTTTTTAACGTAGTGTGATTCTTTTAATAACACATCAGTGAGTTTGGAGAAATATAAAATCTGTTTTTAGTCCATTTCATTTATAACAAACCCATACACTGATGAATCTTTAAACTATACAGATGTGTCGGTGAATTAACTTCGCTTTATTGGAACTGACATTGTATTATATGCCTGTATACTGTATGTGTGTGTGTGTGTGTGTGTGTGTGTGTGTGTGGGTGTGTGTGTGTGTGTGTGTATACTACTCCAGAATTTGTGAATTTCTGACTGAATTGTGCTCCTGTTATCCCCTCAGTTGCTGTCACAGCTTTCTGAATCAAAGTTATTACATGTAAAACCAATCTTCACATTTTTTGCTTCAGGGACTATGTGCATGTATGAGTGCTCAGTGGATGGTTACATGGCCTATATCAACAGATCTTTAGGGTAAAACTTTATTCTTTATCATTGTGTGTCATTAAAAATCCATAACATGCAACAAACCCACCTACCCAACTAACTGTACCTTTTTGTAAATTAAAAGTATCATCTTGGCTCTAAAGGACTGGCATGGGTCACCTGCACATGGCCATCATGGTCTAAAGCAACTATATTATTCTGGTCCCCTATTTATACTGAATGATGCATGTCTGTAATCCGTCTGGGCAACTTAATAAAGAAAAGAGAAATCCCCTCTTTGGGGTAGTTTAAGGTTTGAAAAATTGCCTATGAATATTTTTATACATTTGTCTTGCTCAGTGGGCGACTCACAAATGAATAAAATATAAATAGCATATATTTAATAGCAGTTCCAGCTCTTCTTTAATGAGAGTTTTTACAGCAGAGTGTTTCTTCTCAAATAGGCTCAAACATGGCCTTGAGAAGTTACTGACGTACTTGAGAAATGTGTCACAGAAAGTAGCACAATCAAAAATATACAAACAAAAATATATATCAAAAAAAAGGTATACTGCAGCACAGTTTTAAAAAAGTTAATGCTGGCTCAGATAGAAAGATGTTAGAACATTGAGCATCAGGGCTAGCTGTGTATAAGGTTCTTAAATATTTTCCTCAGCACCGTCACCACATAGTTTTTATTTGCTAACCTGAAGCAATGGATGATCTAACACAGGGTTTCTCAACCACTGGGCCATGGACCACTGATGGGTCACAAAGGTTTTTGATTGGGCTGCGAATCTAAAATCGAGACAGGCCATTGGTCCACAATTGGTCATTTAATAACCTCTATTGTGGCCATGGGTTCCTTGGCAACATGCTGGGATAGATAGGTGGACCTTCATGTTAAAAAAGGTTGAGAACCATTAATATGGTGCAAAGCTGAAACCTTGTAATGCTGCCTTTATTTTAGAAGGTCAGGAACAGTTTAAACAAAGAAAATTTTTCCACATGTAATTTTGATCCAGTGTCACACAAGTTATTCTCACAGTGGCTCTGCTTTGGAACCACTTTTGGTTCCTTAAAGTACAAATGACATAGGACTATGTGAAGATTAATTATTTTAAGATTCTATACCAATTAAAGGTTAATCCCAAAAATATATGTCCATGACACACACATTAATCGGTCTTTAAGTGTATGGAACTAAAGAGGGATAGAACTGCTGAATGTTTACTCCGTAATTATTTTTTATATATATTGTTTTCAGATTCATACAAATGAAATATATATGTTGTCCATCTATTCTAAAATCCAACAATAAAATAAATACTGTACAAAGAACATACTGTAGCAGAAATGTAAGGATGTGGGATGGAGCCATGAAAGTTATAATGACTGCTAGGGATTTTCCAAAATTACCTAAGGAGAAGTGAAAATTCATAGATGCCCTTTTCAATGTAGTGTGTATTTTTTTTAAATAACACACCAGTGAGTTTGGGGACTCGTTTTTTGTCCATTTCATTTTTAACAAAACAGTCAAAGTTGAAACTATACAAGTGTGTCAGTGAATAAGCTTATCTTGATTGGAGCTAATATTGTATTATATACCTGCATGTGTATGCGTGTGAGTGTATGTTTATATACTACACATAAAATAGTGAGATTCTGACAGACGGTGCTCCTGTTATCCTCTCAGTTGCTGTCACAGCTTTCTGAATCAAAGTTATATGTAAAACCAAATTTTGCTTGTGCACATTCTGTCAGCTCCATCCTGCTGTGCTCTGAACGCTGGTAAACCGTGAAGTGCACAGCCTTGAAACAAGTATCAATTTTATGCGAAATGGTTGCAATTTTTTTTTTGTTATCAAGGAATCACATGTGTACCATGTGATTGGCACACGTCACATTTGGCACACGTCACATTTTTCCCTTCAGGGACTATGTGCATGTATGAGTGGATAAATACATGGCCTGCAACAACAGATAGCACTTGGAGTTCAGACACACCTGTGAGTTTGGGGTGAGTTCTTTATCTTTAGGGTGACACTTTATCATTTATAATGTCATTAAAAATTCCATATCAAACAATGAACACACACGCCCTTTGTAAAAGTGCTAGATTTAAATCCCACATTTAGAGCGCAACATTTAGATTTAGGATTTAACATTCACACAGCAAGAAAATGTGCCAAAATGTAACACTGTTATTTAAACACATTTAGCTCCAAGAATTGTGCCAAATGATGAAAAAATGACTCTCTAAATTTGTTATGCTGTTTATACAAACCGCACCCCATATCCTTGGTGTTAGCATACAGAAAGTCCAGTGTTTTATTGTCTCTGGTGGGGCGTGTGACATACTGGGTGAAAGGGGGCAGTGTGGAGTCCAGTGATGCATGGTTATAGTCCCCGGATATTAAAAACAGGGCTTGTGGAAATCGCGTTTGCAGTCTGCTGACTACAGAGTGGAGAGAGTCACAGGCCGCCTACGCCATTATCATGATAAATCAGAGAATCTGGAAAGATGACTGCCCCTGCCCACCACGCTGCACTTGGCTAAACTTTTACTCTACCTTAAAAATAAATCTTGTTCTTTATTAGCAAAGGAAAGAGTTGGAACGTCAGGATAAGCAGTGAGTTAAGAGTGAGTTAAGCAGTGAGCAGTGAGTTAAGAGCCCTGCACACTTCTGTAGCAAAATCTGCTGACTATTGTTATTTTATCTTTATTAGCAAGTTTCAGAATCAGTAGAAAAGTACAATATGTCTTGTGATGTGTGACTGCACCCTGTAATAACACAACATTTCCGATACAGGCTGCTTTATTAAATTGTTTCCCTCCTCAATGTTGCACTGTTCTTTTTACAGTCTTTGCTTTATGTTTTTCCTTCATGTCATATGTTGTGTGGGTTTGTGCTGCCCGTGCACCTGGGACTGTGAGAAACGCAAGTTCATTCAATCATATACTGTGTGTGGATAAATGTCAGTAAAAGCCAAGCTGACATAATCAAATGCTACACTGGGTTATGAGATCAGTTCAGCAAACCTAAAACTACATTCAATTTCTCCTTTTCTCTTTTTCACATACCTCTAATATAAATATATATACATATATTTAGACATACACTATGTTCCAAGGAAGTACAAGAATAATTGGAAGAAAAGGAGAAGAAAAAGAACCAAAAATTCCCTTTGGTTAGTGATCTTATATTCTGCTGGGGCCTCACATTTCCAGACTTGGCTCTGTTGGCTGAGGGAGAGCATTGCAAGGCTGATACACTGTTAGATTTCACTGTTCGATCACAACTAAGAAAGAAACGAGAACTGGGATGAGTGACGCTACGTATGTAAGTCCAGAAAGTATTTACCTCCAACTACACAAACGTATGCAAAGAGATATGAACGGCAGGGAAACCAGACAAGGCTCTTCAGGAAATGGTAAACACACACAGACACAAATGCACAACAAATGTCTTTTAATTGTTCTTCAGTCAGAAAAAGCACGATTGGAAATTTATTAATGTATCAGAACCAAAGGGAGGGTTGCCCAATCTTATGCGCAAATTTATTCAACTGGTCTCAGTCTTTGCGGAGGGACTGGACACCCCGCCTTTGGATTCAAGAAGCTCATTATAGAGACTTTTCATTGGAAAGGCTTATTTAATCTCTTGTTATGGCATTTGTTTTTGGATCATAGTGACCTCTTCTTTGTGCCTCTCCATACTTGTTGATCAGTTGTTGTTATTCAGTAATGGCTAGAAATGTTCAGTAACAATTATGGCTATTATGAAATGAATATACATGCATTGTAAATTTATTACTGTACATTATATTTGCCCAGCACATTGTTTATTGTATTTTAATATTATTGTTGTTTTTAATTGTATCGTACTTGGCCAATAAAAGCAATTCTGATTCTGATTCTGAAAGTAAAATAGTCAATATGTCTGTTTATTTAACTAGTTCTAGCCCCTGAGAAGATCTATTGCTTGTATCTAGTCCTGCTACTGTCCTGGTTTTACTCTTGCAGAAAGCAGATGTTTCAAAGTGGCTGCAGTGTGTCTGGGGCTGCTGTGTGTTCTCCTGCTGGCTGTCATCACAGTGCAGGAGTTAAAGTGCACTGCAGAGAGAAATGATCTTTCAAAGAGCATTTCACATATGGGTACAGTCTTTTCACATCTTTAATACAATTAGTGTCAAAAATGCTGAAATTGTGTCCATTATCTACAATGACTACAATCTACTATGACTATACAAATGTGTATCAATGTTTTTTTAAGGGGATGTTCTTAACAATTACATTTCAGCCTGCAATTAATATCAAACGGAAGGATATCTTTTTAAAGCTATAAGGAATGTGCTATAAAAGTAGTGTAGTGTTACTAAGGTATTCTAAGGTGCTTGTTGACAAATCATTATATGTTAATCAATATTAAAATCTGATTTGCCAGAATTAATCTACAAGCCAGACAGAACAGACAGGCAGCATGAAAATACTGGTGTCCCAGGGAATTACAACCCCCGGGGAATAGATAACTGTCTCCCAAGTTAAACTGATGTTTAAATAGGAAGGACATTGCATTAATGAGTTGAGAGTTGTATTTCAGCTCTCCTTATACTGTGGGGTCATTTCTGCTCTTTGCTTGTAGTAGGCATAAGACCCTGAACATCATGGAGCCTATAGCACTAACATCATTGGTAATGAAAGTACTGGAAAAATAGTTAAAGAACAGATTATGAATTTAACTGCAACAGCTCTGGATCCGTTGCAGTTTACATACAAAGCTGGGTAGGGTGTTGATGATGGAACATTGTTTATTTTGAATGCACTTTACAACTGTTTTGATCAAACAAATACATACGTGACCCTATCTGCCGTAATGAGTCGGAAGTCTGCGTTCTATTTATTTAGATACGGGTCGATTATGTTGAAAAACATAAAAAATATAGATTTTTCTTTTTTGGTCTATATGAAAGAAAAGGTCCTTAAAATTAATCTCCCAAAGTTTCAGCATGGAAATAAATGTACTTAAATGGCTATTTAAATTGAATTAGTATAGATAAGTATCTAATAAATATTTTGAAGCTTCAGTCTGATTTAATATATTTTCTAAGCATCTAAATGCCTGTAGTAAAATGGTGTTGTTGAATACTGGGTGCATCACTTTGGATGCTATGGATTGTTAAATATATCAACAAAAACTGACAAAACACTTTAAATGCGATTTTCTGTTTTTCAGTTGGAAAATTGTGTTGCGACACCATCATTCAAACGATTGTAACTTGACAACCGTTTAAGATACACCTTTGACCAATATATCAATATGAAGCTTATTTTTTCAACTTTTCAATGATATTTTGGGTCAGTGTGACTCATTTTGCCAGATCAGGTCACATATGCAAGATTACCTTTTGTTGATTTTTGGTCAGCTTTTAATACAATACAACCTCTAATTGTCAATAGCTTGTATTCCCCTTTCATTTGGATCATCAACATGTTAGATGGATTTCTAGCTTCCTCATTAATAGAACTCAGAGGGTAGTTATAAATGGTCAAATATTTTAATCTAGCTGTACTTCCACTGGTTCATCACAGGGCTGTGTTCTTTCTCCCTTACTTTTTATTTTGTTTACGGATTGCAATCCCACTTGCTATGCTCTTGAGGGATAAATAAAGTATTTTTGAGTTCACCTTACAGGAAAACCTCTTGCATAGTCTGACTACATACACGTTTATGGCATTTAGCAGACGCTCTTATCCAGAGTAGACTATCTTTCTAGCTTTAGATATCACAGCACTGATTCAGGAAGCCACACAGTTCTCAGTGCACTAGGGTGGTTATATCATATGTCAGTCATGTGAGCTCGACAGGATTCAAGTGCATATAGGCAGAAATACACTAAAAGGTCCTTAAGGGTGGGGGTTTATATTTAATAACTACCATGTTTGATCTTCGGGAATTTCCATAATCATTACCTTTTTATATTTCTTCACATAAAAAATACATGGCAATTGAAATGTCTATTACTTATCTTTAGTACAGTTATTTATTAGGCTACTATTCACTGCTCCCAGGATTTTCAGAAAGTTAGATATGAATATTGCATCAAAGAGACCACCAACAACTCCTAAAACTATATTTCTGTAACCGGTTTCATGACTTATGCGCTCTTATTTAAGATGGATGGAGGTACTTCCGCTCGAGTATGTACTACATTTCTACTGAGAGGAAGAGCTGGCGTGAGAGCAGACAGGACTGCAGAGACAGAGGAGCAGACCTGGTGATCATAAACAGCAGAAAGGAACAGGTGAGAGAGAGTGAAGATTACTGGAACTTATCAAGATGACCAAATTTTCAGGCAGTGATAAATTGGATATACTAATACACTATCGGAGCTGAATTCGTTCTTCCATAAGAGGTTAATAATGTCATCTGTGAGGATTTTGGGAGGTTAATGACGAGACATTGATTAGTATTAAGAACCGGAAAAATCTAATATTCCCCAAATGTCAAAAGATAGCCAGGGAATAGACTGGACAAGTGGGGAAGGGAACCCACTGAATAGGAGTCGTTTGCTGGCTTCCCCCTGAAAACAATTATCTCTACACAGCCCGGCAATGTTTGTGAACCTATTTATGCAGCCTAGTTGAATTGAAACTGCATCACACTCGTCTTAGAGGTGACCCAGCTCAGTCTGAACTGAGAAGTGTTTTAATTTCTCGTTGGAAGAAGAAGAATATACTTTATTTGTTACATGCATACTCATACAAGTACAACACAAGTATAACACACAGTGAAATTATTTCTCTGCATTTAAACCATTCACCAAGTGGGGTGCCTAGGGAGCATTGTGGGGGGATGGTACCCTGCTCAATTAAGTGCGCGGAAATTGCAGGTGTCCTTCGGCAATTTTTTTGTTTTTTAGTAAGACAATGAGACATGCCTGAATGGAATGAGTCTCCCAGCATGAGGATGACGAGCCCCGGACGTCACAGTCAGCTGTACTCAGAGGAGGAACTTTTTAATCTGAGAACGTTATTTATTTCTCCTTGCTGCTGATTGGCTGCTTCCCCAGAATGTCCTCCGTGGAGTGTTCTCATGTTTTTAGTTTTGTTCTTCTTAAAGCCCTGTATTTTTATTACTGTAATTTAAATGAATTAATGATTGTATTTATCCTGCTTATACAAGTGTAACATCGGCATTTTACATTCTAGCACTGTGGGAGAACACTGTACACTGTACAGTACGAATACGGGTTTACCATTACATTTTCTTTAAGGGTAATGCATTAAGCTAAGTTTTTATAAAATTAAAGAAATTAAAGTGGTTTGTTATCACATTGGGTGCATATTTAGGGGTTAAAAATATGCATTTTAGGCATTTCTTTTATCACATCACGTTTTTTCATTATACGTGGGTGCTCTTGGAATGTCCCCTCGATAAGTGGGTGATATATTAAAGCTGTTCATAGACAAACAATAAAGTGTCAGAAGAATTATAACAGGGCATATAATCACAGAGGAACAGCATGTCAGGATTTTTTTTCAGTTTAAAACAGTTCCCATTTCAGAGTGGGCAGGGTATCTTCCAGGACAGGAGTAATACAGTTTAAATTCAACTGAGCAACAGCAGTTTACAAGTATTGTAGGTCTGTATAGAGATAACAATTTTCAGGGGGAAGGTAGCAAATGGCTTCTAAGCTTTGTGAAGGGTGAACATTTCCTCCTCTGACATCCACAACCAATGTAGGTTTAATGGGTTCCCCACACCATCACCAGACACCACTGTGTCTCGTCCTGCTGACATCTCTTGGTCACCCACCAACAATGCTTTTCTACTCTGAATTTTCCACTCTGTTCGCCAAGGTTTCCCCTGTTCGTGCATGACACCTCACTGTGCTGACTTTGCTCTCGCGCCCACCTTCCTTTAGCAGGGGAAACCTGCAAAAAGTTCTCTTTCCATCAGCCAGGAAAGTCTCAGCCCACACCATTACACAGCTGTCAGTGATTATTAGCAATTAGCGCTAATGGTGGCAGCTAGTGGTGTGCGATACCACAAAATTTGGTATCGATCCGATACCAAGTAAATACAGAGCCAGTATCACCGATACTTTTTTTAAAAAACCTTTTTAAAGGTAGATGCATCATTAAATTGCTAAATCTGAATGGATTGGCCTGTCCTTTAAGTGTTTTTGTGATTATTCATTTGAATTATTAATTAATTAAAACATGGGACAGAATTTGAACAAAGTTATAAATAGAAATAAATAAAATAAGCAGTTAGTGAAAATATAACAAGTAAAGTGCAATTAAAACAACCCCCAAAGAAATAAAGAAATATAATTCATTAAGTCTATAGCACATCTATTGCGCTCTTAAGTCACGTGACAGCACAACATCAAAACACAGGAGGTGGGGGAAAGCAGAGTGTGCTCTGTGCTGTGACTGGAGAGGCATTTTAAAGTACCGGCACTAAAGTATCGATCTTATGTCACTGGTATCGATCAATATCAATACCAGCTTTGATATCGATATTTGGATCGATCCGCCCACCACTAGTGGCAGCTATCCCAACACCAGTTCCCTACCCTACTTG
>JBBIGB010305632.1:0-11150 GCA_037577075.1 Alestopetersius hilgendorfi | reverse complement strand
CTAATGTGTAAATCACTTGCCTGTGAACCTGATGGCCACAAAATTGCAGGTTCAAACCCAGTATTTAACATTAATATCCTGTGTAGCCGCTGTCCAAAAAATAAATAAATAAATAAATAAACCAACCCGTTTCTCCAAAATTGTGATATATTTACAGGGGAGGGCAACCTAATACAAACATTTTAATGTACATTAATGGAACCAGGTTTTGAAGTATTTCTATATCTCCTTTTGTCATGAAATACAAAGTTCAGCAGTTCTTTACAAGAAGTTTCAAAAAGGGAAACTGGAAACATTCCAAATTGGTCTTCAACCTTTTGTGGTTCGATCCATAACTGTTGCCTTTACTAAAGAAACCCTGTTTTAAGATGTAGCTGACTTGCATACCTTTAAGATTGTGACTTGTGATTTCCTGCTTTGACACCACTGTTCTCCAGATTGGCGCTCGTGGTGCAGCATGCCAGGCATACTGCAGTGAGGCACCACTTTATTAACAATTGTGGTTGGTTAGTGTGCCTTTGGTTTATTAAGGCATGCAATGACCTACATACACCCTGAGTAAAAACATTTGCCAAATGATGGAAATGGTGCCAGTGCAGGTGTACCAGAACTCACAACCTACTGCTCAGGAACAACCGCATGTTTCTAAATGTTGTTTGAATCTGCAAAAATTCTGCAAACAGTAAACTGAGAAGAACTGTTTCCTCCTTCATCTTCAACAGTGCTACTCACTAATCCTATCTGTTAGTTTGCTTGCGTAAGAGGAGGGGGGACCGAAGCCAAACAAACGAGTTCCTGCTCATATCCTGCTCTGCCTACGCTCACGTGGAGGACTGAGGTCACCAGGCTCATTGCTTGTAGGATTCAGCGGATGATGTTCAGCCAAGCTTGACGTTGAGAAGGAAGTGAGCAGTTTTTACTTACAGGTCCCACAAAAGAAGGAAAAAAATCAAAAGGTTTTAGATTAGAATGTTTAAGTGTATGTGAAAAGTATGTGTACATTATCATTTCTGTCTGGAACTTATAAAATAATAGCATGGTCTGTAGGAGAAGTGTAGATCTGATGTTCTCTGGTTGGACTCCACGAAGTCTGGATATATCAAACAGGCCATTATCAAACAGGTTTAAAATTAAGGTCAGTGTTCCACTGGTGCATGAATCACTAATCACTGGACTTTGTACTTTATTGCCATCTGTTTACGAAAGGTGTTTCACTCTGATTCACTATTTAAGTTCTGCAGCATGTCGATGTGGCTGGTGCAGTAAAGTCATGGTTCTCTGGCCTCCTGTATCATCATTCGCATGTTTTAGAAAAAAACGTTCAGTTATTATACATTGTGTGATCGACAGCATGTTTTTAAAAGCAAAAAAATGCAGCAAAAGTATTT
Source organism: Alestopetersius hilgendorfi (assembly GCA_037577075.1). Classification (NCBI taxonomy): domain Eukaryota; kingdom Metazoa; phylum Chordata; class Actinopteri; order Characiformes; family Alestidae; genus Alestopetersius; species Alestopetersius hilgendorfi. Next base: position 9,762 of record JBBIGB010305632.1, on the reverse strand, counting down.
TGAGAAAAATGACAGAAAAATTTCTAGTTGCTGAATTGGCCGGTGCTTGAACGAGGATCTTTTTGATTCCTATATCTGAACGTCAGCCACACACCCAGAATCTGGAAATAAGCAAAAAAATAAGGTTAGAAATGATGCACAAGTACAAAAAAATATTTTAAAATAGATACCTGACACAATAAATCTGCTCAAATGTACAATGGCAAGGATTTCTGCCTAGAGATCTATACCTAAATAAACATTCAGTTGTTCAGCAATAACAGGTAAACCAAAGCTCATTATTTATGCCCATAACAAAGGTTAAGATTTTGAACACACCAATCAAGTTTTATTCTGTACATGAAAACAAATACACACACTTTAAAGAGTATGAACTTTGTTCTGCACCCTATATATATAAGGTGCCATAACTTTTGGACACAGTGATGTTAAACGTCTTGGTTCTTCCGATATGTTTTAATTGAGCAAGAAATAGCAATAGCAGATCGTGTACATTATATAATATGCATTATATATGACAGTCAATAAAAAAACACAACAATACTTATTTTCACAAAGAAAATGAAGCTACACTCAAACTCAAACATACTGCTGATAAAATTAATATTAATTGAGAGATAATAACCTTACTCACCTCTGTAAAACTGAAGAACAAACTCATTCCCCCAACGAAGTGCAGTGCATCATCAGCGTAAGCCTGAATTTTGATTGAACATGGATCACACTGCTGACTACTGAAACAGTCCTGTAGCACAAAAAGACACATTGTACAAACTACCATATAGTAGACAAATAATTATAAATTGTATAGTTTTGAACTGAAGTTTTGAGCCACCTAACATTACTTTATATTTTGCTTTGGATCACCTTGTTGGTACAAAAAGACTATAAATGAGAGTCTTTGAAAGTCCTTCAGGATGCCTGGAGAACTGTTCCTTAAGACTACATTTAAAATACAGGAAAGTCAGAATTTTTTGGAACCTAATTGTGTACAAATGTGACTCAAGACTTTTACACAATACTGTGTTGAAACATTGCATGATGACATGAAGACTGGGAGAACCCAGTGGAAACACACCCAGACACAGACAGGACCCAGACTGCCCCCACCGGGAATCAAACCCAGAACCTTCTCACTATGAGGCAACATCACCACCCACAGTAACAGCATAAAATTAGCAAATGTGTCATTAAGAAATGTTTTTGGTACAGATGTTCAAAAACAGCACCACACCTGAAACACACGCCTGCAACTCTGCAGGTTCCAGCAGTGGTTTGTCTGATTTACAGGTTCTACTTACAGCCTCACACGTTCCATTGTAGTCGACTACAGCGAAGTCACAGCAGTTCAGCGTCCTCTCCAGATCCTTCTGCATGTCCTCTGACCTGTTCCAGCCGATCTCCAGAAGCAGCTTCTGCAGGGCGAGAGTCATTGGGAGGAAGAAGTTAAAGTCAGTTTCTAAATAGAACTCTGTTATTTGTTTGTTTGTTTGTTTTTTTGGGAATGCATATTTCTATATGTGCCTTTGATACTATCATATTTACATCCCCACTTCATTCCCCTGTGGTTAGGTTTAGGGTTATTTGTAGCTAACGTTATATAATGTAACTAAACGGGACATTAATTTTAAAATGTATTTTCTCATGACCGGTTATATGATGACACTGTCTCCAGTATATGTATGTAAACTTCTATCTTTAAGAAAAATAATTTGGTCACAAAAACTAATTATACAATTATGCTAGATGTATACTTTTCTTATGGGTTTTAGACAAAATACACACAAGTGTATTTGCAGAAACATAAAGGGAATCAATAGCAGCATCATAACTGCACTTCCTCTTTCTTTCCATTTTACAAAGCATCAGTGGTGCAGCTGTGCATCCTGAAAGCTAGTTAGTCTGTGTAACCTCACTGCCAGTGAAGACCCACCTCCACACCAACTGGTCAGCAATTAAAACAACCATTAATTTTCACTCATCAACAAAAACAAACCACCAAACAGATACTTTTACGGCATTTATCAGACGCTTTTATCCCAAACGACTTCCTTTCTCTGACTACAGGGGTCAAGGGTCTTGCTCAGGAACCCTGTGGTGGTTCTGAAGGTAGGATTCAAACCCATGACCTCTTGGTCCAGAGGCAAGTATCCTACACACTAGGTCACCACCACCCTGATACATAAAACTATGGCTCCCACTGGAAACCAATTATAACACAGAGCAAAATCATCTTTACAGAAAACACATCACTCTGATTCTGATCACCCTGCCGGTCAGAGATCAGCATTGAGGCTTCAAAGATTTTACTGTGTTGTACATGCACGATTTATAACATAAATATCTAAACATTTTGCATCTAAAATTAACTTAGACTTTTATTTATGTTACCAAAATATATTTTCTGTCTCCCTGTCCTAATAGAACCCATATTTCTCACTGTTATGGCCCTAATAATAATAATAATAATAATAATAGTAAATACATAAATAAAAATAATACAGATGCCCTGATAGCAGGTGTGAGTTCAGTTGCAACAGGACAGTTGTAGGTCTGGCTAGAGGAGTAATCAGTGCAGGTAAGGGACTGCTTATATGATATTCAGATCTGTGTATATATTGTTCAGTGCTCTTGTTGTTTTGCAAATATTTCAGGGTTTTGTCTTTTATTAAATACGTTTCAGATTTAGAAGTGATATACAGTAAACCCCGGCTTATTCCGGGGTTACGTTCCAAGAACACTGAAAGCTGCGATGTTGCTATATGGTAAAATGCCAAAAAATGCCTGTTTTTATAATGTAAACCCTAAATATTCCCTCAGATATGCTCTCAAAACACATTAAATTCAGTTTAATACATTACCCTTAAGTAAATGTAAAGGTAAGCCCGTATTCATACTTTACAGTTTACACTGAACTCACGCAGCGCTGGAATTTAAAATACCAACGTTACTCCTATATAGATTGTTCTTTAATTAATCCATGCGCATTTTCTTTGGTATAAGCAGGTAAATACAGTAATAAATGCATTTAATTTACAGTAATAAAATACAAGGCTTTAAGATGAAACCCTCGACATCTTCCATGGGTGAAATTCTGGGCAGCATCTGCGAGGGATGCGCCAAAGGGCAGCAGCCAATCAGCAGCAAGGAGAAATATAATGTTCTCGGATTTGTTACTTTCTGAAAGACTACATTGTGACTGCTGAACCATAAGCGGGAGTTATTGTACCCAAATAATTTACTGTACTCACTCGTTTATCAGGCTGAGGATTCTCCACACAGGGGGGTGGTATCTGCACTCGAATTGCTTTTGGTTTTTTATGAGATTGCCGATTGCATCAGTGACATTGTGTTTTCCTGTTAGTCCCCCAAACAGATAAGAACCGCAAAACTACTCAAACATCGAGTTCTAAGTTTGACAGATGTTGGATGTTCCAGATATTTAACTGCTGCTCTAATACTTTTGTTTTTTACTACGATACATTTTATTTATTTATTTATTTATTTATTTTTATATTTAGTTTTGAAACATTCAACCCAATAACCTTTTTTATCTGGACTCAATTTAAAGTTTAATTTGTCTAAATAAACAACTAACATCACTTTTTGTCATTCATATTAAATGAACATAATATGTTTACTGTACACATTTTGTAACATCTGTGTTCTCTGAGGTCAGTTTTGTCCAGGTTGCTATATCTGTAAATAAAACATATCAGAAATGTCAACTTTTTTGTTTGTTTTGGATGATATTGAATCTTCAAAAAACTCCCTCTGCTCTAGTTCCATTACTGAACATGATCAAGTCAGCCATGAGGCTTTATTACATGTATGCTTGATTCATCTTAGCTATTTAAGTCAACACGGAAACAAATTAACAATACATAGACTAGCAAAAAAACCCAAAACCTGTTCAAGTTGACTCCAAACATTTAGTACATTTGAACAGAACAGGAGGGTTAATGTTAATAATGTCCTGACTAGTCTTACCTGTTGCTCCTTATTGATGGCCAGACATGCACATGACACTGAGAACTGCACAATAAACACCATGAAGAGGATCAGCATGTACTGAACAACACACAGTTAAGGTTCTTGCAAAAAAAAAAAAAAGTTAAATAATTTATGCATGGTTTAGACAACACTTAGTAAACAGATAGACTTTAAAGGTCAGATGATACAGTCACGTAAGGTAAATAAAGCACAGTGTGTACAGAAAATAACTACCCCTTTCAAAGAATTCACATTTTGTTGCTTTGCAGCCTGAAATGATGACACACACAAAAAAGGGCATGTTTTCCATATAAAGATATTTTCCCAGGCATATTTACTCACTGCAACTGAACGTTCAACTGACAGATATGATAACAGTTCAGAAATAGATGGATAAAATTTCACCCCTTCTTAAAACACTAAACCTAATCAATTGTAACTAGGATCACCTGAACAATTTGCTTCCACTTGTGATCAATTGTTTTGATTAGATCTGCTGTTTCTGGATTGTTCCAGTGCTTAGTAGTGCAACATAGTCAACTTAGAGCACATAGTCAACTATAAGTTGAAATGATGACCCACAAAATTGTTCCAGCTTTAACTTAAACATTTGTTGCTACCCATAGCTGTTTGCCTTCACTTGCTTCACCAAGAACTGGACTGAACCAGAAACAGCTACTTTATTTTGAAATAATCAAAATCAAGAACTAAACCAATTAGTTTGGTCTGCTATATAGTAAATGATTAGTTACAGCAGATTGAGTATACAGTGTTTTTAGGATTGTGATATTTTATCCATCTCAGTGGTTCTGTGTTAATATATTATATTATATATTATATTTTATCCCCTTGGACTGTTCCCTGCCTCTTTGAATCGGATAATGTACATTGCAGTGAGGAAATCCAAATTGTCATGGACAGTCAGCGGCCGCTAGAGGGGTTTTGTGTTTTTGGGACTTTTATTGTGAATGGCTGAGCACACTGTCCTGTTTGTTTAAATTATGTGTTTCAGCTGACCATGTGCTCAGGGAAAGTGAGATTTGAGTTTTGTGGAGTTTTAATTTCGCTTAAGTTTGTTTGTGGCGGACCTTAGTGTCAGTGCACCCTCATGCTACCCTTTGCTGTGTGCACGTCTTTAAGTTTGTGTTTTGTAAAGAGTATCAGGCCTCGTGCTTGGTTTTGGGTTTAAGTTCATATCACAATGTAAGTCTGCGTCTGCGCCTCCTTGACGACCAGGGCCGGTCCGTGGCATAGGCAATATAGGCAAATGCTAAGGGCGCCGTCCATCCAGGGGGCGCCACAAACGGAGGAAGAAAAAAAGTGTAACATTCCACTATTCTTAAAACTTGTTGGTATTAATGTGTCTTAATATGGAAAGAACACGCCCACATGAATTCACCTGCTTAGCAAAGCCTATCAAGTAGTAGTAGTAATAATAATGATGATACGTAACTTTCCTATGAGGCCACCGCTGCGCCCCCCCTTCTCATCCCCAATCCACGCCGCCACCCTCCTTCGTCTAATTAGCCTTTACCTGCTACATGGGGGATGGTCATTTTATGATGCGTCACCAAGCTCAACATGTCAAAACGTCCTAAATTATCTGGTACCCAGGGGAGGATAAAAAGAAAAGAAGAGGAGGAAAAACGTGATAAAGACAGAGGTAACGTAACGTTACAGTAAAGATGATGTCATGACATTTTTCGTTTATACTAATATAATTTGCCTATCAGAAAAAAGCACATTATATATTATACAGTACAGTCTACATCATGCATGCATCTGTTTTTTTTTTTCATTTATATTATTTCATTTCATTTTATTCTTGAAATCATGTGTTTATTATTAGACTTGTGTCACATACTCCTTTTCTGTCCTCAGACACGCTGCTGAGGTTTCTGGACTTGCCAATATAAGCATAAACCATGTGGTCTCAAATCAGTTGTCATATGATGATGTTGTAGATGATTTTGCCGCAAGAAAGACCAGGAGAGTAAAACTGTAGCAGGTTATGTGAAGGTTGAGGAGATTGTGGTGTAGTTTGTCATTCAAGTTAAGGCAGTACCAAAAAACACCACCAGAGGTCTTTGTAATATCACCTTTTTGTTAAAACTTTGGTTTCTTTAATGCCTTATTTTGTGCAGTGCCTTATTTATATTGTGTTTATAATTTGTTATGTCACTTTTTATTTTGGTAATATTTAAATCCAATACTTTATGTAAGCTATTTATATTGTATTTCACATATTCAGTTCATATTTTTTTGTGTTTCATTCTAAATATTTGAATGTGCAATTGGTTTATTTAAATAAAAGAATGTCTAAGACAAAGCTATTCGGTTTCTTGTGAGTATATGTACACTAGCAGTGGAATTTACTGCGATGCAAGGGGGCGCCACCTAAAATCTTGCCTAGGGCTCCGAATTTGTTGGGGCCGGGCCTGTTGACGGCACTCAGCAGAACGTGACGCTAGTAAAATTTTGTGTTTCACATCATTTCAGGCTAAAAAGCAACAAAATATGAATATTTTGAAGCTGAGATTAATTGCTGTACTTTATCAGAGTCCAAATCAGGAAACTTTACTGATCCCAGAGGAAATTGCTTATATTTGACTGCACATAAACACAGAGACAAGAACAATATTACAAATATAAAGTCTAAATAAAAAGATGGTTGCGAAGGATACGAAGAACAGGAGAACTTGGTGATGCTTCACAGCTCCACACAGACCCACAATTGCCACAATGAAGAGGAAGAAGCCCACTCCGATGATGGCTGCTACCACTTGGAAGCTGGAAACCAGTCCAAACCATTTTCCCCAAGCGGCCACGGCGATCATGAGCAGACTGACCAGCTGGGCAGTTTCAGACACAGAACTAATTACTAAATGGCTTTAACATGATAAGGCTTCCGACCCACAAGTGATGACATTATACAGTACTGTGCAAAAGTCTTGGTCATGTCCTCATACTTTGCTCCAAAGATCCAGACTTTGCTGTATTTTAATGTAGTCTAAAGGAACAGTTCTCCAAGCTTCCTGAAGGACATTCAAAGACTCTCAATTTTCAGTTGAGTTCCTGAACCTGACCAGTTTCCGAGGAATGCTTTTGTTAAGCCACACAGTGACCTACGTATGAACCATTTAAGCATAACAAAGCACATCTAACTGAAGGCCTGAACCAGTGAAGAAACAGGTCCAGATGATTCCAGATGATCAGGCGGAGATCAGTATACTGGTGGTGCTGAATCCTGAATTGCTGAAACTCCTTTATCTATGAACCTTGTATCTTTAGACACTTTGCAGCCTGTTGCAGTAAAACAATTGGTCCTGTTTCTTTCCATTATTTTACTCAGTATGCCACAGATAAGACTATCTAACATCACTTTTGCACCAACAAAGTGATTTGAAGCAAAGCATGAAGAAATGAGCTCATGACTTATGCATCGTACTGTATATTATTATAAAGGGTGTAATGATTTCACTAGAGCATCTGAAAAATCATAACTGATGATTAAAACAGTATTTTAATTAAAACTCTGTTATCAGTGTCACTCTCTTTCTCTCCTGAGGGTCTCCTTTCCCATCTTTTGTGGAAAATACAATACAATCAAGGATCAAAATCTTGGTGCAATTTATCTGTACTGTTCATAGCTCATAGCTCATAGCTCTTTTTATGAGATCCTTTTGCATGTAGATGGTCTAGTTATCAATCTTGACTCTTTATTAACTTATTTCTTTCAATTCTGAACCAATACCAGACTGTATAGTAAACCATTACATTTCCCTAGAACCAAGTGCCCTAAAATCAACAAAAATCTAAAAGGAACCTGAAATTATGTGTAATGTTACACTCCTGATGGTTTCTAACAATAATAATAGTAACAATAGAGCAAAATTGTGTTTTTCACCTCTTTTCAGTGACTACAAACAAATAAGCAAAATTAAATACAAAAAGTACTTTACTAAACACATACAAAGGAATTCCTTGAATAAACATAGACAAAGTGCGGAAATGCCAACAGCAAAAAGCCCCAGTGAATTAATGAACCAAAATAAAGGGCCTCTAGAAAACTAAAGGACTAGAAAACTTGTGCTTTTGGGACTTACCACATAGAGAATGTTCAACGCACAAAGGGCGTTTTTCGAGCAGACAAATCCTCCACAGCCCATCCTGGATGTTCTCTGTGAGCTCCTCTCTCAGACTGAGCAGGTAAGGGAAGGTGAGACCATCTGAAGCTGCCTGGCTCCCTCACAGGCTTCTGATTGGCTCTTGCACTTCCTTCAGAGTTATGTAGATCAAGGCCACATTCAGGAGGAAAAATGACTCAGGTAACATATTATTATCAAAGGCAAGTCTCAAATCACCAGAGTTTTATCTGCCTGTCCAGAGTCCAGTGTTTCCTTTGAACGTTGGACATCATAAAATCCCGAAAAGGTGGCTTTAGGATCACATAACCATTAGACATATATAAAGGAAGAAAACTAATATATATATGCAACAAAACAAGAAGAAGAATAAGTATTATTATTTTTATTTTTTATTACCATTGTCACTGTCGTTGTTATTGTTACTGTTGTTATTATTATCATACAGATTATCTGTAATTTATACTTAATAGATTTAAACTTATACTTAAATGGTGTTACATTACAATCAAAGCAACAATAACAATAACAACAACAATAAGAGAAATTTCATTATTATTATTATTGTTATTGTTGTTGTTATTATTATTATTATTATTATTATTATTATTATTATTATTATTATAGTACACTGCCATCGTGTGGCCGAACCATTCCATTGCAGTAAGTATGACATTATTCCACAAGTGCTATTAACACAGCTTCCACTCTTCGTGGTCTTTTCCCAAGATTTGGGAGTTTCTGTGAGCATTTGTGCCTATTCATTCTGTAAAGCATGTATGTGGTCAGGTACTGATGTTGAACAAGAAGGCCTGACTCACTATCTCCATTTCAGTTCATACCAAAGGTGTTGGATGGGGGCGCGTCATGGACGTCACTGCCATTCAATCTGAAGGGGATGTGCCCCCTTCACGTTTCATAATTATTCGCTTGGACCCCCCACATTTAACATAAATTATTATGTTTCGCTAAAGAATTGCACAAAACTGGAGCAGGTAAAGTCAGCCCCATTGTGCACAAAAAAAGAGTTTTGGAATCCGCTACTCTAGGCCATGTTAAATGAATGTTCAGCTAAACAATGAAATATTAGGATTAAGCTTTGCCTTATTTAGGCTACTTAAACAGTAAACTTAGAGTAATCTTGTTTGATGAGCAATAATTCAGTTGTTGAATTATTGAATCTGTCTCTAAAATAGTAACTGAGCCACTTTTGAAGGTTTTTAACAACATGTTTAAAATACACACACACACACACACACACACACATACACACACACACACACACACACACACACATTCTGAATGCCTATGACACCCCTGGATTGCATTCAGTACTAACCTCATCCAACAATGTTTTTATGGACCTTGCTTCATGCACTGGGGCAGTCATGCTGGAACAGGAAAGTGTCCACACATTTGGAAGCATGGCTTTGTCCAAAATGTCTTGGTATGCTGAAGCATTAAGGTTGCCCTTCATTGGAAGTAATGGGCCTAGTCCAAGGCTTGTATATCCAGATGGATGGATAGATGGATAGATGGATAGATAGATTGACACACACACACACACACACACACACACACACACACACACACACACACACACACACACACACACACACACACA
>JBBIGB010305623.1:0-11150 GCA_037577075.1 Alestopetersius hilgendorfi | reverse complement strand
GGTGACCCCAAGGAGCTTGAAGCTGCTGACCCTTTCCACAGCATCTCCCCCGATGTAGATGGGGGGGTGAGCCGCACTGTGCCTCCTAAAATCCAGCACCATCTCTTTAGTTTTGCTGATGTTGAGAGAGAGATTGTTCTCCTGAAACCACTCTGCCAACAGTCTCACCTTCTCTCTGTAGACCATCTCGTCGTCATTGTTGATCAGGCCCACAATGGTGGTATCATCAGCAAACTTGATGATGGTGTTGTATATCTATATTATATATCTATAATTTCTCATTTCAAGAGTTTTGTCTCATCATTTAACTAGACAATTTAGATTATGTATATTATTTTACTTGAGTTTTTTTTTCTTCAAAACCCACTTAACCCATTAGAGTTTAAAGTGCCCCCTTATAGTCAGGCATGAACACACAACAGCACAGCACACATTTAACCCAGTCACCAAGTGAGGCAGGGGGCTGCCACCAATAATGGGTGCCCGGGAAGCAGTGTGTGGATTGAAGCAGTGTGTGGATCACAAGGGCAGCTCCCTAACCACAAGGCCACCAGCTGCCAGTCTGTTATCAATGTACCTGATGCATGTAAATAAGTTATCTTCTAATAGGATGCCCTGTTTTGTTCCTCATTTTAAAATGAGTCATAAGTAAAACACTCTTCATAAGTTACAGGCATTTTGTTTTATAAAAGTGACATTAATCAGTAAGAAATATACACAAATATGTTGAGCAATCTAATAATATTGTGGCGACCGGTGGAGGAAGGCGACACACACACTCAGATGGAGGCAGAGAAGTTCTTTTTGTAGCTTTATTTGGCACCACAGCACAGCATTCCCCCACAGCCATGGGAGCAGCAGCATGCTGCCCCCGTGCTGGCTCACACTCTCTCTTCCTTGCTCTCTACCCCGAACTCTCTCCCAACACCAACAACAGTGCCCTCCCTCCCCTTATATACACCACCCCAAAAAGCCTGCCAGTTGCTATGGCGATGAGCCACAGGTGCACAGGTGTTCAGGAGGTCTTCTCTCGTCTTAATGGAAGCTTTCTGCACAGACTTAACGTGGGTTCTTTATTGAACCATCTGTTAGGTGGTTCTTTGGGAACAAATATGGGTTCTTCTGTGTGATCACTCTAAGAAACCCTTTGTTTTACTGAAATGGTGATATTTATTCCCAAAAAGAATACTTGTTTTAGAGCAGTGCCATAATTTGGGGCGGCTGGGTGGCCTAGTGGTTAAGGCATCCGACCAGAAAGTCCGGGTTCGATCCCCAAGACCACCCTGGTACCCTGAGCAAGGTACCGTCCCCGCGCACTGCTCCCCGGGCGCCGTGTTCCTGGCTGCCCACTGCTTCACTCGGTGAATGGGTTAAATGCAGAGAATTGAGCAATTTCCTCCGGGATAAATATAGTATTCAAAAAAATAAAAGAGCCACTTTTGGTTCCCTAAAGAACCATGCTTGAAAAAGAGATGAGTGTGAAGAATGTTGTAAAGGTTTAAAGAACTTTAACATTATGCCCAAAGGTTCTGTTTGAACAGAAGGACTTCTACGACATTCTTTATAAGGTTCTTCACACTTAATATATCATTCACATTAGGACTCACAGACAGCCTGTTGCAAGTGTTAGAGTAAAAATATAGACTCTTTGGAAGCTCTGCCATAGGAGAATCACTTTTAGAATTGGGACCACTTTTGTATTCATCTTAAGGATGTATTTAAGGATCCAGATAATCATATCCAGCCAATGGTAGTTCTATAGGTAGAAACTGGCTAATAATGAAGGACTAGATCAGTGGAACCAATTCTGGCAACAGAGGGTGGACTGGAGAACCTGTATTCCGGCCAGGGGCCGCAAGGTAAGAGTCGGTGAGTGGATGATGACAGTTTAACCTTCAAAACTAACTCACGAGGTTCTAAGGTTGTTGTTACATTGTAGTCAAGCAGCAGTCTTGCCATAATGAGATGCCCTCCTACATTCTGAAAGCTAAGCATGACCATATTCTGACAACAAAGGTTGAACCCTTGCTAATCGATAGGTTCATAAAAACACAAACGCAAACATTTATAAAATAAATTTAAATTATGATTTGTTTCAGGATCCAGTTGAGTCACATGAAATTCAATGCTGGAAATTACAGCAAAGATTAATCTAACCCCCCACATGCAGGTCTGGCACATGTCTTAACTGCTTTACACCATGGAAGTATTGGGGTGGGTGATCTGGGCAAAAGTTCACCTCACAGATGCTCTGGACTTGAAAAAATGCCTTTGGTCTCGTGAGGGGGCAGTATAAACACTACCATTGTTACACAGCCGGCTGAAACAACATGCAATACCTTTTATTGCCATGAAAAAAACGGAGGACACAATTACAAGACTAAAGAGGTCTGTGGTGAGTCTTTTTTGGGTCGTTTTAAAAGACATCAGACCTTATTGATGACCTTTGACTGATTTCCCTGAAGTAACACAGTTAACTTAACACTAAGCTCAGTTAACAGTTAACACTAAGCCTTCGCCTACCTATAAAAAATAAAGGTTCCTAAAGGGTTCTTGGCTTGCACAAAGTTCTAGGAAAAGACCATTAATAGCATGCTCATAGAAATACTTCATAGCTTTAGTATATAGTATAGTACTCTATAATATATTAAATACTATAGTATTCTTGAAGCTTTAATATGGTTCTCCACTCTCATAGAACCCATTTTGGCACATTTGTTTAATGGTATTCTGTCAAAAGTTTGAGGACTCCCAGTCAAATGACAGATTTTGCTGATTTTCTGAAGCAATCTTTGACCAACCCCCCCCTAAATATGAAATTTTTCTGAAACTTTTAGTGCATGAGTAATATTTACATGCTTAATTTAGCCATTTGGAAAGATTAGTGAAACATCAGATCTAAAAATGTGCCATAACGGTTGCACAGGCGCATTTCTGCAATGATTTTTTATGCTAATATTGTAAATTCAGCATGAAGACAGTTCAATACGTTCTCAAATCATTAAAACGTTTTAAACGTTTAAACTTTTGCATGCAGCTGTAGGTGGTTTATGTATCTGAAAAGTATAAATAAACACACATTCTGGGGCCATTCGGCAGCGGACACCCACCATCAGCCCTGAGCTGAAGTTCGTTCAATCTGCAGTGAAACCGCTCACCATATGCTGAATGAGTTTGCAGCTGAAAAGTCGAAACACACAGACATGGAGGGAAAACAGCCCCTGATAAATCCAGGAGGTGGACCAAAGACGGCTGGAGTGGCTAAAGTGGAACAGAGAAAGTAGAGCAGTACGTACCAGGTGTCCATGTAGAAATACGCCTCTGCAGTCCAGAGAGATGCAGACTGTGTTGGAATGATGGAGTTGATAAGAAACACACTTCCTCCCTCTCTCTCTCTTTGTCTCTCTCACTCTTTCGCTGCCTCTATGTAAGTTCCCCCCCGGAGAACGGGGGAGGTGGTGGCTTATTTAGGTCTTCACACACGCACAGACTCACACACACATTTTTTCCCCTCAATTTCTTTGAAACCTAGTTGTCATTTGACTAGGGTTTGTGTGGGGGTAGGGAGTCAGAGGAATGCTCTCTCTGAAATGCGCTCTCTGAGCCGCAGCTCTTTAGCCCTTCAGCTAATACAAAAACCCGAAACAGAAGGCGTGTTGGGCGACCAGATTGATGTTACACACCCTGTACGTCACAACCTTGTCCATTTGAGGTTTCTTCTGTGTCCCCTGACTGCCTTGTGCCTGTGCGACCTCATTCGATTACAGTGAGCTCATTCATCTCAATAACATCCCACATATCTGACAAAAAACAACACTTCCAGAGTGTGATCATTCCTGTTGACCACATGTTGCCAGTTGCCATAAGAAGACCACAAGACGAAGTAATAACTGCAATTTAGGAGCAGCCTGAAGCCCAAGGGCCCTGTCAAACCCCTGCTGAAAAACAGCACAAGCTGGTTGGCAGACCAGCATTGGGCATGTTTTTGTTTTTGAGTGGATTTTGTTTTCGAGTTTGATGGTTTGCTGATGTGATCAAGCAGAATATCCGGACTAAGCTGACTAGGCAGATGAACACGGCCAGCCTGGCCAGCCGTCTAAATCAGCATAACCAAGCTGGAAGACCATAGTGATGAAATGAGTCAACCAGAATAACATGCCTGACCAAGTAGATCAACATAAGGGACCTGAACTAGGGTTTAAGAAATAGCTTACTTGTACATCTAGTGCCACATAAGGTTCTAGAAAATGACCAATTCTGTTCTTGACCACCAGAAACAATTGTTTTTTCAGGAAATCTACCACACAGAGTTCAGGTACAACGCACCTTAAGGTGTTGCTGAAAGCCTTCCTTACCTGGATCATGTGAGGGGAACCTGGTGGCCTATTGATTAGAGCATTTGATCGGGATTTGAATCCCAAGACTAGTGGCACCTCTGCACTACTCTTGAGCAAGGTACCGCCTGCACACACTGTTCCCCAGGCGCTGTGTTTCAGGCTGCTTCACTTGGTGAATGGATTTTGTGGTGTTCACACTGAGTGCTGTTGTGCATTCACGTATGACAGAATGGTCACTTTCACTTCAATTTGTTAGTTGGATCAGGTCTGTTTAGAGTAGCTCTGAATCAAGGACACATAGGATAAAGTAAAAATATGGACCCTATGGTCCACTATACACCAGTGGTTTCCAACCTTGGTCCTAGAGGCCCTCTTACTGATCCTGGAGGAAATCGCTTATGTTATGACTGCACAGACACACAGATGAGAGTTGGCAACAGTTGTAAACAATCCATTGAAAGGTTCTTTGAGCAACCAAGGCCATTGTTTCTCCAAGGCCTTGTGAGTACTGAAGTCCATGATAAGTAATCTGTCTCTGGAGTTTCACTCCCTTTAGACGTGTCTGTTCATTTCCTGCTAATTTGCACATTTTTTGCCAGATTTACATCAACTGTCTTGCAACACAAGCTCTACAAATGAAAAAGAAAATGCATCCTAGCGACATTTGCTAAGATGTGTTCTCAGTTTTGCATTCATTCTCTTCTGATTTGCCCCGTTCCTCTGTCAGCAGAATGCAATAAAACATCTCAGTAAATGGCCGCAGTGTCCGGGGCTTGAGCTCCCGCCAACCTGCCAAAGCCACGATGAGATTCGGAGAGAATTACTGGAAGAGGAAAAAGAGAGAAACTTGGCGGAAACAAATATGTTTTCTATATTTCTGTCCTAATAAGATGCAGAGCAGGGTTTGAACCAGACGGGTTGATGTCAGCGCTAATCAAGAATAGACAAGAATGTTGCTATGCTCTATATGAATTACGTTAAGGTTCCTGTAGGAGTGCAGTGTCACGTGGTCTAATTAAAAAAAAACACTGAATAAGCAGAGCTTGTTATTGTATCCAGTCGAAGCTGTAATGGACTTTCCAGGCAAAGCTTCCAGGAATTTGCACCGAGAAAAGAAATCCCACCACAAGCCATTCTGCTTCTCCGGCTGAGCTCAGTCAGAGCGTTTCCCCCCATCTGAGTGTGGGTTCCCCCCAAAGTGTTTTCATATCTCAGCCACTGAGATGCAAGTTTCATGCAATTTTCCATTACTATGAACATTCGCCAGGTCAAAAGTTGACCATCGACATAAAATGAGAAATTTGTCTGTGTGTTTGATGTTTTCTAGAAAACTCCAGTGGAAAAGACCACAACACACTACACAAGTCAGGAATCTGGCACCAGTCTAGAGAAAACTCTACTAATCCGGTCCAGAACAATCAAACCCCTTAATGTTCAGCTCGCTGTGAACTCTCAAAACAGTGGTCTGGCTGAAAATCAAATGTACCTAATTTCTGACCCTCCCCCACTCGTCTTTTTTCAAATTGTCTTTCCACCATGTGATGAATGCACTAATACAAATCGATTAAAATGGCTGGTTCCGCACATGCTAAATACAGCAGCTATAATAAAGCCTAAAACGGATCTGTATTTTTGTCCATTTTCATGGAAAACAGCATGTCGTACATTCTGAGTATAAGAATTAAGTTTTTAGTCAATTCTCCATCCTACCCACCCAGAAACAGCACAGCCAATTGGACTCCCAGCCACAGATGGCTTTGGCTAATGCTTAGATGGTGTGGTGTCCTTGTGGGTAGGATACTTGCCTCCTGACCAAGTGGTCATGGATTTGAATCCTACCTTCAGTACGCCACCGCAGGGTTCCTAGGCAAGACCCTTAACTGTAGATAGGGAATGGGAGTTGCTTTGGGTAAAAGTGTCTGCTAAATGACGTAGG
Source organism: Alestopetersius hilgendorfi (assembly GCA_037577075.1). Lineage (NCBI taxonomy): Eukaryota > Metazoa > Chordata > Actinopteri > Characiformes > Alestidae > Alestopetersius > Alestopetersius hilgendorfi. The sequence goes on along the minus strand of JBBIGB010305623.1, from coordinate 4,877 downwards.
CCAGTTGAGATGTTACATTTTAAATAGGCTGTATTCAGAAAAAGGTTACCTTTACACTTGCTCTGATAATATTTTAAGTCTTTAAAACACATTTTAATTTAAAGTCAACACACAATATGAAGCAAACGTGATCACTGAACAGGCTCTGAAGAGGAATCCAAAAAACTACCCTTTATAAACTCTGAAGTTCCTGCTAAAGCCTGAGTAGACTGATAAATCCCTGTGTTGAAACAGTTTTTGATGTCAGTGTTAATATATATATATGGTATATAACCATTTGCATTTAAATGTATATTTACAGCATTTGACAGCTGCTCTTACCTAGAGCAACATACATCTGTGCTTTGCAGTCACAAGAAATCATACTAGCAAACCTAGACTTAAAAGAAATGAAGTGGTAAAAGAGGAGGATCTTCAGTCTGTATATATTGTAGATGTTGTGTAGCTTTAAACATTAGAAACTTCAGACCCCAGACATGACTACATTTTGACATATTGGGAAAAAAATGTGCAAAGTAAACTTTTGGGCCAATTTAAGACTATTGTTTTCAGAACGTCACCAGTGCCACCAGACGAGATGAAGCAGAGTTTGTCTCCTCGTAGTTTTCCATTTTTCAGATGTCTTTCATAACTGGAGAACAACTCAGCTGGATTGACATATACGTCAAACACACCCAAACATGAGTCAAACTCCACTTCTCCTCATCTTTCCGAGGCCTGCTAACAGGCAGAGCAGCTGTCTGCATTCCACAGTAAACATACAAACTGCTGAAACCTCCAGAAGTCATCCTGGATCAGTGTTATTTACAGAATACTGGACAGGAAGCGGGTTCAAGTATCATCTGCTCTTTATTTGTAGGAATAAAGAACACATTTGGACCTTCTGAGTATGGTTCTTCACACAAGTGCGCAGCTTTTCGCCTCAATGAGCAAATAGGTTTTTAACAAAACCAACTTCAAAGGGTGCATTTGATGGGAAATTGAATTGTCATTGTTTTAATAACTAAACAAGTTTGAAGAAGAATTTATACATATATATTTCTTAAATATAAAAACACACACACTCCACAGAGTCCATACATGGAAATAAGCACACTTTTGTAAATATTGTTGTGATGTCACAAAAAGCAATGCATCTACATTTGTCCACCGTTTCGTGTGGCAGCATAGCAGCACCCAGTCATGCTGAGGGAGTGTTTCAACCTGGACTGGTTTATAAACAGAACAAAATACAAGACAGCTAGATAGCTATCATGAGGTCTTCAACATATACAGTCAGCTGCATGTTTCTGTTTAACCTCTTTTAAGCTCACAGGAGTGTTTCAGAATGTATAAGTGGTCATCCATTAATGTTTCACTGGGGTATAAATATATGGTGACATGGAGGGCAAATTCCCTTCAATAGTCCTCAATATGGGAAATGGCAATAAAATGACAGCTACATGTCTAAAACAATATGACATGTAGCTGACATTTTATGAAAAAATATTTTTTGTCTTCTTTGTGCTCTTTGTGTGATTTCTGTTAGTTAGAAATGGTTAGAAATGAAAAAAAAAACTATTTCGTGTGTTCTGATATAAATGTATTTATATGCCTACTCCTGAATTTGGGTAAAGCTGGTACAACTGGCCCCAATTCTTTAAGACTATGACTAGACAATTAAAATGTTTTTCTTTCTTTAACATGATACTGAAAATGTCCGTGCCATTTTTCCCCATTTGTGTCTATATAGAGCTGCCTCTTAAGGGCACGGTAACAAAAATAGTCTGTTTAATTTGAAGGGATAAAGAGAGGTTGGAAAATGGTTGTGTAAAAATAACTTCTGCCTGTTTTGGGCTCATAAAACCACACAAATGGAGCTTAGGAGGGAAAAAATAAAACACAAGAAAAATGCAAGACGTGGTACTCATCGGCCCGTTGTCTCCGTGCTGATTTGAGTTTTGCTACATGTTTATTGTTCTGGCGGCCTGAAGGTCAACTCTTTGTTGGCTGAACTTGTTTCCATACCATCGGTTTACATCTTCATTCAGCTCATAATAATCAGTCAACAGGGGAGCAAATTTAGCCTTGTTTACAGAATGAGTTGCTGTTTACTGAGTTCCCATGGCAACCCGCAGATGAGCAGTAATCCTTTTTTCAAATAAATGTGCTTTTTGAGCTGTTGTGTGAATGATGCACACAGTTCTAATGAGAGTTTATTTCTACAATAATTCTAGAGCTGTGGTGGCCGGCCTCCTCGTAACTATTCCAGTTTAAAGCGGAAAAACAGAATCAGTACATGAAGTAAAATGTACAGATAATGGTGGGAGGGCATTCCAAAACCTTTTAAATGCACTATATAGACAAAAGTATTGGGACACACCGTTAAGTCGATTAATTCAGATGTTTTAATTATACCCATTGCCAAAAGTGTATAAAATCAAGCACCCAGTTTCCATTTACAAGCACCTGTGAAACAAAATGAGTCAGAACTCAATGACTCAGTGACTTTAAGCATAGTACTGTGATATGATTCCACCTTTGCAATTAGATGGTTTGTAAGATTTCATCCCTGCTGGATATTCAACTGAAAGTGGTATTTTTGACAAGTGGAAGCATTTAGGAACAACAGCAGATCAGCCATGAAGTGGAAGACAAAGTCACAGAGCTGCTAAGTCATTGACTGCTAAAGTCCATGGTGCGGAAAAGTCACCAACGCTCCACTGATTTCACAGCTAAAGAGTTCTAAACTTCTGCTGGCATTAAAGTAAGCACAAAAACTGCACTATGTCTGTGAATGCAAAGTCAATAAAGTCCCTGTTGGTGTGATGATCAGGTGTACCTATACTCTATATAGTGTATGTAAATGTCTGTCCTATTCTTGTGGTGGGCCACCATTGACTTCTTTAGGAGCATCTTAGAGTACGTAGTCACAGTTGTATGCAAATGTGTTCAAGTTAATGTTGTTTCTATAGCTTACTCACATTAGACTCACGTACCTTGTATCAGATGTGAATGTATTTGCATCATCACATCCCTCTCATGTGCTCCCAGAGTGCATGCCCTACCTTCAGATATAGAACCCAAGGATTTTCAGCTCTTCATCACATTGCTGATTTTGTATGAATGAAAATATTCAGATATGTTTAATCCATAGTTTGTTTATTGTTTACATTCACTCATTTTCAGTAACCGCTTAATCCTTACTAGGGTCATGGGTACCCGGGGCCTATCCTGAGGTCTATATGCATAAGGCAGGATTGCAGCCTGGGTGGAGTGCCAGCCTACTGCAGGACACACTTAAACCTATAGCCAGGATAGAATCCTCAAGTCACCTGACGTGCATGTCTTTGGACTGTGGGAGAAAGCAGAGACCCCGGAGGAAACCCATTGTCATGGAAGACGGGGTTAACCCGCTTCCGTGATTTACCTCTTGGGAGACAGGCAGGCTGACAGGCATTCATGAACTCAAGCTCTTTATTAACGTGAAACATGAACATGAACGAGAACAGAAACCTGGCTCAAGGGCCGCTACAGACATGAACATGAACGTGGATAACAATCAAGGCATGTGAGGTGATGAACCGATGCAGAGGTCCATCTGACTGGAAATTAAATACATGAACAGACACGGACAGAAACCAATCACAAAACATAATCAATTTAATTAAACACAGGACAGGTGAAGATGTGAAACAAGAAACAAAACATGAACAAAATCCCAAAATAAAAGCCCCAAAACAAACCAAAAACAGTGGCCCCTACCGGCCACTGGCCGAGCCGTTACACCCATGCCACTACGAGGAGAACATGCAAACTCCACACACACACACGGCCAGGACACGGATTCAAAATTCCTAACCCTAGAGGTGTGAGGCAACCGCGCTACGCCCTGCACCACAGTGGGGCCCTAGTTGGTGTATATTTGTCAAGTTATTATTTTATTCTACTGGCTGGTGGCCAGGAGCAGTTGTGATCAGTAGGTTGTGGGTTCGAATCGTAGGACTGCTAATAGTGCCACTAAGGTACCCTTAAGCAAGATACTGTTCCCACACACTGCTCCTCACTGTTGATGGCAGCCCACTGCTTCACTTGGTGAACAGGTTAAATGCAGAGAATTAAGTTCACTTTGTGCTAAGGTGTGTTCACATGTGACAGTAATGGATCACTTTACTTTCTATTTTCTAATGTCTCAGGAGAGATTCTGGGTCAAATTTCATGACACGCTGTATGTATATAAATGTGTCTGGAACAAATAAACATCTTGAGTCTTTTTACCAGGATGGCTACAGAGTGGACAGACTTTCAATAAGAACTATTAGCCACTTTAGCTTCATAGCTCTAGTGACAAACTAGTGCTAAACTGCATTTGAAACTTCATTTGATCTTTCAGTGAATCGTTTAAGTGTAAGTTTGATTAGTTGTACAATAAGTCAAGAAACTGAAGGACACCGTGGAAAATTCAGCTTGCCATCTGTGTGGATCTGTTTGAAGGAAATGACATGCACTCAATTCTCAAAAAAGAGAAGCATGACTCAGTTGGGTGGTGCAACACGCACAGGTGCAACAGAGGATAGGCTGACAGTTTGTCATGGTTTAAAAACAAACTGAAAACAGTGCTTCTGCAGAGCAAGCACTACAGTTATTACCTTATAAAGTAATGCATGTTAAATCAGTTGTTGTGGTGAAGTGTGTAGGAGTGCATGGACATTCACTGTAAAAAAAAAAAGTAAGTACAGATTTAAATTTACAGTGTAGAACCTTTTAGCACTTTAAAATGAGCAGCTCCTCATTTCTGCAGAAGGGAGATACTAAAAGTATGACAAGTATGTTTGTTAAATAATGTTGACATCAAGGTAAAACATTTTATTTTATGGACTGTCAATTATTTACACTCT
>JBBIGB010305590.1:0-11152 GCA_037577075.1 Alestopetersius hilgendorfi | reverse complement strand
AAAGCCTTTGAGACTGATGTGGCACTAAATGCTGGGGAATTATTTTCTCTTACTATGAAGTTTGGCCTCTTAAACAAACGTCGAGAAACAGCTCGCAGCCAGTAGCTACTCCGCAGCCGTCAATGTTTAAAAGAACTGCCGAAACCATAATGTATATTTTTATTTTTAGGAAAAATAATTAAATCGTAATTTGACCAAAGAAAAAGAAAGCCTTTCCAGAACTTTGTCTGCCGAAGCTTGTTCAGACCCCCATTTTTTCCCCCTTCGGATCTGCATCAATCCCATTATTAACCTTTAGTGCCCTCCGTTGACGGAATTCCGTCATTGCGACGGAGAAATCTAATCCATGTAATTAACATTATAATTAGTAACAAAAAAACCTTACTGACCATTGTAGCCTTCCAGAGCTCCGAGCACCACGCTGTGGCCAACACTTTGATAGACCTCTTCCTGAGACACATTGTGCAGTACGCCATTCAAACGAAATGACCAAGAGCTCATCTGGTTATTCACAACCCCTCTTCTGGAATTCCGTCTGTGCCACACATTCACCGTCTGAGAGGGAGAGATGAACAGATGAATATTAACATTTGGCTAAGAAAGGTTAGATATAAACCACTAAACAAAAACACTGCATCACCTTCTGTTACAGTCACTCAGCCTATGGAGTGTTACTCCTTGTAATGAAGTGATAAAGCAACATGATTACCTGTTTGTCTGGAAGGTATTCAATGAGCTCTTCGGCAAAGCAGGCTGTGGGTCTTATGCGGACATACACCTTCACCTCACTGCCGTGTGCACTCATGACCCCTGTCAATAACATTCTTTTTCAGTGTATTGATTGTTCATGGTACATTGGCTTGCAAAGTTCCTTAGTAAAAACAATTAATTCCAAATGGCTAACAATGTTATGGAGCTAAATCAACTTATGATGTAAGTGGTAGAGAATCACTTAGAGTTTTAAAAAAAACTGAACTGAGAAACAAAGGAATCACTTGAGGAAGTGTCGCGATTTTGCCTTCACACCTATTTTGGTTTCATATCGCATATAGTCACAGCCCTGGCTTCCATCTTGCCACTAATAATACTTGTCTAGTGCTCAGATTCTCCCACCTGAGCTGTGAATCTCTGCAGCTACTCCAGAGTTACCATGGGCCTCTTGGCTGTTCCTCGGATGAATGCTCTCCTTGCCCGGTCTGTCAGTTTAGGTGGATGCCCATGTCTTGGTAGGTTTGCCGTTGTGCGATACTCTTTCCATTTCGGGATGATGGATTGAACAGTACTCAGTTAGATGTTCAAAGCTTGGGATATTTTTATAACCTAAACCTACTTTAAACGTACACAACTTTATTCCTGACCTGTCTGTTGTGTTTTTTTGGTGTGTTGTTCTCATTATGCTGTTTGTCCACTAATGTTCTTTATCACCCTTTGAGGCCTGCACAGAACAGCTGTATTCATACTGAGAATAAACTATACACGGGTGGGCCCTATTCACTAATCAGGCGACTGCTGAAGGCAGTTGGTTGCTGGACTTAGAGGTATCAGAGTAATAGGGGACTGAATACAAATGCATGCCACATTAGCTGGTTTTTGTAAAAAAACAAAAAAACACCATGTATAATTTTCCATTTCCATACATTTAAGTTTAAGCTTGTGATGTGACAAAATGTGGTTTAAAGGGATTAAAAATATATATTTCTCTAGTAGTGCTTTTCGAAGTGGATAAGAAAAACCAATGAATTCTGGTGCGAACTAATGAATTTCTACATTTTCATGACATTTTTGTGAATTTATTCATCAAAAACAGGTGTAATCATTTTTCCGTTTATTTCTTGCATCTCTTTACCCCTAAGAATTGGAAATTCGACATGGACTTAAACACTGCTTATGAGTGAACTGCTTATATCTTAATCAGGAAGAGGTGAACTGAATGCTGAACAGACAGACAGGTGTAAATATCCTGGCTGTCTTGACTCTATAAAAACATTTTTGCACTTAAATTCACACACAGACCGCCTGAACTGGAAAGTAAGTTGTATATTTTTGAATTACCAGTGTTTCAAACATTCCATTTACTACAGAAACCTCTTATACTAAAAAGTTGGTTTTCCATGATATGCAACATACGAACTAGTCAAATTAACAAAAGATTAAATGCAATTAAAACCCCAAAATACAGTGTTTTGTTTAAGTAGACATTTTTGCTGAAAAACAGCGCTGACACAGGTCGCACGAACACAAGTGACTGCATACAAAAACTGATATTGTAGAAACTCACCTTTTCAACTGTTAACGACAATGTCTTCGAAATAACCTGTAAAACTGTATTTCAGTATGTATTTCAATCGTAAACATTACACTATGCGGCTGCGGTGTTGACGCTGTTGTCAGAGCAACAAGATTCTCAGAGGCTGTGTCTCAAATCGCCCTCTGTTCTCCACAGTGTGCACTAACTCTATGAGGGATGGCTAATAAATCGCTCGTATTCAAGACTCGGGTAACGTGGGACGAGTTGTCAACACAGATACCTCTCCGTCTGTTTTCCTCTGCATTTTTACACCCGCGTTAGAAGTGCACTTTGAGTGGATCTGTGGCATTGTTTAAATGGAATCTTCACAAGGTCTCTTTAAACAATGCCACTTTAAACCGTCACTGCATCATTTTGCACTCGACATACTTTATATACACAGTATATATATATATATATATATATATATGTGTGTGTGTGTGTGTGTGTGTGTGTGTGTGTGTGTGTATATATTAGGAGTGTGACGAGATCTTGTGGTACGAGATCTCGCGAGATCAGATTTTGCGTTGTGTTATTGGCATGATGGAGTGTGAGGGAGAACATAATGTCAAAAACTTTACTTTATTATGGAAAAATGTATTGTTTGGTCGCACAGAAAATAACACTTTAAAAAAATCTCAGGTGTACTTAATTAATCTGTTTATTTTAATGGCAAAATTCCACATACATAAAAGTAAATTTATTAGATTAGATTAGATAGACCTTTTTTTTTTTAAATGGGTAAGAAGCCATGCTTTATTGCATTCGAGAAAGAATTCAAACAATACATTTGCTCAATTAAATGCTCATCAAAACAAAAGGCAATTAGAACTGTAACAGTTTGTAATGCTTAAGTAATTTTTATATAAGTGTCTTCCCCCCTAGTGTTACTCTTATTCTATCTTCGATGTCCTATATTGAACTGTATGCATTTTTCCTATGATAATATATATATATATATATATATATATATATTGCTATATATTTAAACATTGAGGATTTCTTAAAATAAAATGTCTATATATATAAAAGTCTATATATATGTACACTTTTCTATATATTTATGTGAAGTTGGGGGAACACAAGCCTAAGAATTTCATTATGGCTAATGAAGCTACATTGCTATCTGTATATGACAATAAAACTTGAAACTTGAATATGTGTGGTGTGTAGGGAACGAGAGGTCGATATGAGACACAGCCAAAAACAAGCACTCTCGGCCCACTCTACCTGATTACATTCCCCCTTGTCTGGAATTAGGGGTTTTATTTGTAAATTAGACCAAAAAAATCTGATTTGGAAAAAAGGTCCACTCACACACACACGCACAAACCTTTCAGTAGGGAGAAGGAGCTTTGGGTTGTACAATTTCAAGTGTTTGTATAATAAATGTATAATAAATATAGTTACTTTATCTATTCTAGTTTTATTATTATTATGTTTATTACAATATTATAATATAATTATTTCCACAAATATAAAATACAAAATTATAACAACAACAACAATAATAGTCACAGCCCATGCTGACCCCTGTCCACCTACAACAGGCACCCTCATGGGGTCAGAGCTGTTTTCTTAGTACATGGATAACCCCCATAATATTAGGCAGGTGGTTAAGGTGTGTGTGTGTCCAGGAGGCTGTTGTAATGTGGTTCTGTCAACAGAAAACCCAAAGCTTGTCTTCTAGAGGACTAATGCAATGCTTAAAATGGGCGGAAGACTGAAACAAACAACAACGGGTTGAGTTGATTGACCACTGGTTCATGAATAGCTCCTCCCTGACCAGTGTGTTTTAAGAAGACCTCAGACTTTGATCCAATACTTCTTTTCTACATATTGTTGTCCACAACTAATCCACAACTGACGTTCCGTCATTCAGGGAGCATGAAAGCAGTGCTGCTTATTTTTATTTTGTGCGCTGCCCTGGTGGTGTCAGCACCCATGGATGAATTGGTAAGCTCTATTGCACTGAGAAAGAGATGAATTGCTGTATTTAAGTACATTTATATGCTACTACAAGCTGTAATCTATAGTTATATAAAAAAGAAATATAAGCTTTTCCTCAAATAAAAATATAAACATATAAAATATTATCTATTATCATCCATTGTGCTTATGTTAAACCAAATTGTTTTTGTTAAATATATTTTGTACTAAAAATCTATCAGTGTGTGCCGTGTATATTATTTTGAAGAGTAATCAAACAATTTTGGATTTATTCTGCAGCCCTTTGGCAGTACGCATGGTTTAAAAAATGTTAATACCAAAATAAAACAACGCCTCTTCACTGGCATGACTGAAGAAGAGGTATGTTTGATCTTTAATATTTATGAGTAACAACACCCAGAAGATTTGTGGGACTAATTTGTGGGACTAACTTTATCTATAAAGGTTTATCCAATCAGTTCCTGTCTTAAGGATGATGTGTAAACTGCCCTGTCTAGTTTATAGTACCTAGTTTTAATCCACTGTTAGATAGATTTGTAAGCTTTTTGCATGCTTACCATAGTCTAAACCATCCCGTCTCCATTTAATTGAATTCCTATAGGAGTAATTATTGGCGAAGTTATTATCAGCAGTGTTTTAACTCACATTATCATCCATGGTAGCGACTGGAAACATTCAATTGTCTCACATGTGTATTTGCATACATGTTGACACATATTGAGGTGCCATTTTTATTCCATTAGATACAAATGTGGAAGGAAGAAAATGAACGATTTCAAAAATCCTCGTGATGCGACCTAGACGCAGACGTTGCCATCGTAAGTTCTGAACGAATGACACTCGGAATGAATAACTATCTTCTAAATAATGCCAGTACAATCACCTTTAACACTTTTCTAGATCTGTCATTTCATTTGTACCTCTTGTAAGCCCTTGTACTTGTTATCCTGTCTCTTCAGCCAGTGAACCGTGGGGCAGAGGGCCTGAGAGAGATAAATCCAAAGCTGTCCTACTAACATAAATCCTGTAATGTGCTACAACAAAAACAAAATAAAGAAAAGTCTCACAACGGACAAAAATGTACTTGTTGTTCTATGGATATCTTTATATTGTGGTAATGACCTCAAAGAGTCATTTTATAATACAGGACAGGAATGCAAATGGGGCAGTGAAGAACACATAAATACAAAAAATGTGAATAAATACTTCATGTTAAATTGGAAAACATGCTTTATAGAAAGGTATACTATTGAGTATTTGCTGAATTACTGAGTATTACGTCAACACTAATCACATAAGAAAAAATAAGAAAAACACATAAGGTAAGAAAGTCTAAAGCACTCATGGTACTTGGTACCCCATCAAGGGCCAGCATTATGTCATCTGTTTATTCAGTCATCTATGTGACAGGCAAAGACAAGTGAGCGAAATGAGCTGAGAAATATAAACAACACAAACAAAGTTGTTTGTATTGTACTATTTTCCCTGCATAATGACTTACTAACGAATGATTGCTGAAAACATGTAGGTATATTTACATGTAAATTACGAAGGCGAGGTAAGGTTTTTATAGAGACAGGCAGCATGTTTGTTATTTTGTAGTTAAAAATATCATGTGTTTGTTGTCAGAAATTCTTTTTGAAAGACCATTTAATGAAAAAAAACTGAACTTTGTGTGTTCAAGACCAGAAAGAGGAAAGAATGCATTCAAAATGCACAGTCACCTCTAAACATGCGTAGCTCTATGTTGGCTGAAAGAGAAAAAGGTGAATTTCCTTGCATTGCCTAGCAGGAGACCAGACCTAAACCATTCAGAGAGGGCAAATACTACATAGTCTAGATGTGCAGGCTTGGGAGAAGAGTATCTCTGCAGATTCAAGGCAGTAATTGAAGTGATGCTTTATGCATCTCTGTGATTCATTTTTATTTGGAATATTTTCTAAACTGTTGCGTCGTATCATTCACTTGGGTGTTATGTTGCATTGAATCAGATGGAATTTTTATCTCCACTTCAGTCTGCAATTCAACAAAATGTGGATATTCTTTTCTCTACCAACATGTAATGTATTGTTAGTGCAGGATTTAGAAGAATCTCTTTCAACTTTTATTTTTAGAATAAGCTAACTGCACTGTGAATGTGAAATATTGATTCCGATATTGTACTAAGTGAAAACATAATGGCATGTGTTTGGATGATCTTATGTAACTTACTGGCATCCCAGTCACGGATCACGGTTTCAAAGATCAGGTCTCAACAAACAATACTGATAAGGCTAGTATATCATCAACAATTCCACACTCATTCTCGCTGAACTTATTCCTGTTCATTTTAACTTGTACGTTATATATGAATAAATGTAGTAATGAACAAAACATTCACTGTGAGTTGGTCCTGCAGTATCTGTCTGGAACAATTTGAACAACTGCTGGTGTTGTTCTTTCCAATTCTTTTGATTCTGTTCAAATACAGATTGAAAAATATGATAAAAGTGGGACAGCAGGAGTACACAGGCATTATAACCGATCATGATTTCTGTCAGTGAGTGATATTTCTGATCATTATTTTTAATAATCCTTCTGTGTCTTGTTGAGAAACAACCACTACAGTAACTGAAAGTAACAAGAAATGCGAAACAGCAGTTTTACAAGGTTTATTTGTCCACTTGTCATAACTAAAGTATCCTTGAACAGCCAGATCATCATTCCTTACATGACAACATCTCCAAAGATGAACTTAATATTGGTCATCGCATGCTGAGCATTCGACGACCAGTGCACTGCGTTCTCCAGAATACTCTTGGCGAACTGTGCTCTGATGGAGCCTGGGGTACACTCTCGAGCCAGTTCAGGGTCAGTAGGCCCCATCAGCTTTCTCCATTCGGCAACTGCATTCTCCTTGCTCAGGATTATCATGACACATGCACCTCTGTTAAAAGGCCACAGGCAATTCTTTCTTATAGGAGATATGTTTATAACAACAAGCCCTGAATTATGACTGAAACCCTGCATCCTAAAACTTGTTTTCAGAACTGTACTTGATTAATATGATGATAAACACCACCACTTACTGTGACATGAGGTCAACTAAGGGATTAAAGAAGTCTTTCCCTTTGTGATCTCTGTAGAATCACCGTTCCGTCAGAAAATACTTTGTGAAGAAAGTGCGCAGTTACAGAAACACACACAATTGGGTCTTTATAATTTTACACCAGAAATTAAATATGAGGTACTCAAACTGCTACAGACCTTTTCTTGGTTGTGATGAACCCCACTTGTTTAGTATCAGTGATATCTGAGAATACAACCCTATCACCTTCCTTTTGCCCTCCTTTCTTTGAAAGAATGAGTGCATGAACGGGCTCACTGGCCATTGTTATTAAGAAGTTTGTCTGAAGAATAAATCATTTTGGGGGGAAGGTTGATTTATACAGTGCTTGAAACTCAAAAACATTTAATTTCAGTTTCAATTGACAATCTATACTATGAATACAAACAGTACTCACATCCCCAGCTCTGTCTGGATAAAAATCTTGTATTTGTTCTTCATTCAAAATCCTTTCTCCTTCAGCTAGAACAGTGTATCCCGCGTCTGCAGCCTAAGCAAATAAATGTACCATAAGGCCTTTATTTCCTACAGTGGGCTTAAACAAATATGTATCTGAAAAATATCTGTAGCTGGACAACATACTTTTTGTTTGATTTCCTCTTGCTGCTTTTCAGCCACTGCATCTGGTTTAATGATGACTACATAATACAGCCCCTGATCTAGAGCACATCAGGGGTAGAAGTTGGGTTGGGTTGGGTTGGCCTAATCTATAAGCTGAATCACTTGGTGACAGTTAACAGTTTAGAGTTGTATGTGCCTCTTTATTTCGGGAATATTGACTAAGTTTCTGGCCCAAAACAGGAACGTGGTTTTATTCTAAATTATTCGGGACCATTTTGTTGCTCAGTACATCACAACATGTTGATACACTATAGACAACAGCAAATTATTTAAAAATAATTGTCACGTGGAGCCAAGCACGGGAGTGAGGCGAGGCACAGAGCAGATTCCATTTGATGGAGTTTTATTATAAAAGACACACAGACTCTACATACAGAAAATAAAGAGGCACAAGGACCTTCAAACACAAAGCAAAACTGAGGGTATTTGTGAGGGTTCACCAGCAACTGAAACATGAACTCACAGAACTTAAATACTAAACCTACTTAAACAAGAACCAATCAAAACACACAATCACTAATGAAAACACAAGACACCCGACACTGAGAGTGTGTCCGAAACCACGCACTTGCGCACTTTTAGTGTGCGATTTTAGGGCGTAGTGCACTCACACTGAAAACCGAGCTAAAACTCAGTGCACTGAAAGTACCCGGATGCTGCACTAAAATCGGCCAGAAAACGCAGTGCAGAACGATGCACACTATGCACTAAACGGGCTCAATTTTGACCACGTAGCAGAGGGGGCGGGACTGTCAACGTGGTTTCGAGTTGGATAAAGGCTGCAAAAAGTGAAATACGAGCTCAAGCGGAGGCAGCTGGTTCGTATAAATGTAAGTAACGTTAATAAAATTATTGTACTATTGTACACTGCGGTAAAATTGGCAGATATTTTGGCGGCTGGAGAATCGCGAGCAAATGTTAGTCTGTCACTTCCGCTAAGTGCAAAACATTAGTGTTCTGTTTAGGACAGCACTGACCCACAGCAGTGCGCACTACAGAAGGCAGTGCACACTACGCACTAAATCCCAGAACAAAACCCTGATTGCGGCCCCTAGTGGCCGCTCCGTGGACTTCACAATAATAAGGAGATGCAGACACATCATTATGCATTAACCTAGTAACACAACTAAATGGCATCGTAGAAAATATACCAATATTTAACCAAAATGTATGTTATACAAGTTACCCACCGTCAATGTCTACTTCATTAATGTCCTCTTCATCAGGAGTTGAAGATACATTTTCTGTCTGTGGACCATTACCTAAGAAAAGTTCATTTAACGAGTGATAAAAAAATTACAGACTTAAAAACTTGCAAGAGGTATGGTATTTTACCACATACTTTAGTGACACATTAATTCTTTAACTGAATAGTTCAATAGAAGACACATTCACGGATGCCTCAGTGATCTTAAACTACTCAAATGTTATCAATCTACGCTAAGCCCGGCCCCTAAGATCCAATCTGACCATGTAGTGGATGCCCATAAACTGAGTTAAATTAGGATCATGCAGTCATAAAACATTCCATTAGCAAACTGTGTTAATTCCCTTCAAGTAAGAGTGCTCCCTTTAGTCAACAATTTGCATGTGCCACATAATTTACAAACATATGCTGAGCCCAGCTGTTGTTTTTTCGCTCTTCCTCCACCAATTCCACAATGGTCTTCTGCAGAAGGTGCCCTTTGACCCCTCTGATAATTGATATCAGCTTGTTCTCCTAAAATATAGGATCAATACCTTAACTGGTACATTACAACACCATTTTCATTTGGTCGTTTCAATTAACTAGTATCTATCACAGACCATTTACACTGTAGAAAAGAAAGACTGGCAGACATTTGCCTTTCAGAGAACGCAGATCAAATATTGTGTCCGCCTCAGCCTGAAAATACATGTAGACATTATTGTGTAACTATAAACAATAGAATAGTGGTTTCTCATAATTTATCAAAATGGGAGACATAGTTTTTGCCCATCTGTCGTAATTGTAACAAAAAGAATGAAAATCCATTATTTCCAGGTTTGCTAGAACTTACCACAGCAAATCTAAGTACATCGTCTCCATATTCTGTTCTTAATTTTCTAAACAGGTTCTGCACAGCCTTGCATGGCCCACACCATTTCTGATATACATCCACAACTGGAAAATAAATCATATTGCTTACAATGTTAAATATTTATTTTGAGTGAATCAAGAAAATAACTTCTGCATGTCACTTCATGAATGATTGTCCATTCAGTATTTGAATAAGGTCAAACTCTTATTTATAGACTGAAACAATGCTGAAATTTAATAGCAAAGGAACAAAGAATAAGCTGCACATTACCAAGAAGTCCTAGGCCTGATAGTGCTTCTACCCATCGTTCATCACTGTTTATTTCCGTCTGAAATAAAAACAAGGTAGTACTTTCTTTGGATGGTTCACTATAGATGCCTAGTAGCTTTGTCTTTGCATAATTTGTAACTAATTAACTAAATTAACTAAATATATATTAAGCGAAAAGAACTCTAAATTGACTATAAAAACTATGTTTAAACTGACCCTAAATCCAACTCTACCCCTAACTTTAAGTAAAAATGTAATAAAACAAATACTGATGATAATGCACTCTGGTGAGTCTCACCAGTTTGTTTATAAAATAATCTGTTGAAAAACGATAAGAGGACCAACAAAATTAACCGTTGATGTTCCCTCAAACAAATCGCTCTGTTCCGGTGCCGATGCTTAATATGGAAATGTTAAATGTACAGTGGCATTTTTTACAACGTGAGCAACATGTACGCATTTTTAAAAAATACTGGACAGGCGTTATTTTAAAAGAAAGTAAACCCTGTTTAACTTTACAGTAATTTGCCAAATATTTTCTGCTTATTAACTTATTTCACTTCGGTTGTCAGTGTAACGGCTCGTGCTACCAAAAGGGTAACACTAATCTGCTTTTGGGTTTATACTTCCATAGCTTAGGCCTTCTGTGTAGTAAAAATACAAATTTCACTGGAATAATATTATTCACTAACAGCGAATAGTTAAATTACCGATCATTCACAACCTCCTCGGTTCAGCTAGTGTCTTGTGAGGTAACTTTATCATCATCATCATCATCAAATTTATTTATAAAGCACTTTAAAACAACCACAGCTGACACAAAGTGCTGTACACTGAAACAAATAATCAACATTTATA
>JBBIGB010305554.1:0-11157 GCA_037577075.1 Alestopetersius hilgendorfi | reverse complement strand
CATACACACACACACACACAGATACATACACACACATATACACACACACACACACATATACACACACACACATACACACACACACACACACACAGACAAACACACACACACACAGACAAACACACACACACACAGACAAACACACACACACACACACACACACACAGGACAAAATATGAATTCTTTGTTTATCTTTGAATTCGTGTGTTTATATTTTAGATGAGCTGTTTTATAATAACTGTGATGAGAAAACAGCGCTGCCTGGTGCTACGTATGACTCATGCATTTCTAATGAGAGTTCTGGCTGTCCACATTTCAATTTTAAACTAAGGCTGTCTCTACCGAATATACTAATAATCATGTGATTCAGTGATTGAGTTGACAGTTAATCAGAGTTTTTGGGGTAAAAGGGTCAATAAATTTAACCCTAACCCTAACCATCCATAATATTTCGGTTAAAGAAAAGATA
Source organism: Alestopetersius hilgendorfi (assembly GCA_037577075.1). NCBI lineage: Eukaryota > Metazoa > Chordata > Actinopteri > Characiformes > Alestidae > Alestopetersius > Alestopetersius hilgendorfi. The sequence continues at coordinate 10,688 of JBBIGB010305554.1, read as the reverse complement.
AAACGGAATCAAATGGAAGTCAAAAAAATGGATTGTGGTAAAGTTGTGTTCCACGTTATGGTGAGACCACATTAAAACCACATTAGATCACTTAAAATAATCAGTTATCAGTTACAATACGTTAATCATAAGGGCAAAAGTGAGAGAAGCTTGTTAAATGAGTCCACATCCATCTACATCTTTTCCATCAGTCTGCGTTCCATCTGTCAACTTCATTATGTAACAGCTCACTGTTGCCCTTTTCATGTGCTTTAACTGCTTATTAATGATCTTAAGGTGTTTATAACATACGTCATAACTGATAAATGAATATTCAACACTTCATGGTAGTAATGGCAGTAAAATGACATCCCAAAATTCTCGATTGTGTCCTTGACTAGTTCAGCCTCTTTAGAGTCCCCACATGCTCCTCCCCCTTTCAAGGACAACTGCAGCTTATAAACTCTGACAGAGAAGCTTGTTCCTGTTGCTGTGGACTAGAGACTCTGACTCAGACTCAAACAAGTCTTGGCTCCCCCTGAGATTTCTTCACCCTTGTTTTTCTCACTAGGGGCTCACATTTGGATTCTGTATAGCTGCTTTGTGACAACATCAGTCAAAAATCCCTAGATAAATAAAATTTATCTGAATTAAAATGAAAGTCCTGTTAATTAGACACTGTTTTTTTTTAATTCAGGAAAAAAGCCAGTGGGTAAAATGTTATGCATTATCATTATTCAGAATAGCAATTATAATTATGCTTTTTAATGGAGTAATCAAGTTTAAACATTCATAACAGCTCTACACAATATTACTCAAATTCATAAGTTTATGCAATTTTGGCTCAAGTGAGCAAGAACCTCACTTTGAGCTCCAGTTTTGGACACCAGTGTTTTGCAGCAGCGTCAGCCGGGGCACTGGTCACAAAGGCACCGGAGAACGGATGTCCTTGCCTAAAGCATTCCGACACCGGAGTCAATATTGTTCTCCGCTCTCTGAGCTTCTGAGTAGTTACCTCTGGGTTTCCACGGCAACTAGGAGCAAAGGACAGTGAGATGAGATGGGCTTTAGTCAAGCTGGTCCCAAAGGATCGAGGAATGTCTTATTCCACCCTGACAGGTCCTGCATTCAGCCTGACGCTCAGCTTTCAGTATCGGAGATTCGCCTCACTCAATGCCTGCCTCTGGTTCAGGCTGCAGGAGGCCAAAGGTGGATGCCGCAGCTCTATAGAGTGAAGTTCTGCACATGAAGAAATCTGCTACCCAGTCTAACCACAAAGGCAGCATTTCTTGGTTGCGGAATGCATGTCCCCAAGCAAACACATCAAAAAGCAAACTTTTTGGCAGGACCTTGTGAACAAACGCCGTAATTAATTTGTATAATAACACAGTTTTCTTCTTTTTCTTTTCTTTTGGTGAGACTTCATGCCCCCAAGATCCGGGCCTAATCGGGTTAACCTTCGGGTCACATCAGAGAAAAGCATCATTATCTCAACGAGGAGAAGGGAGAGCTTTAAGCAAAGATAAACAGTGAGTTTAGTCACTGGACCAGCACTAAACGAGAGCATTACTCTCCTTTAAGTGATTAAACAAACACTTGGAATGAAGGGGCCCAATCCAGTCAAGGCAGATAATGTGAGTGAGGAAGACCGTGGTCACAAAGCATGACTCTTTGACCCGAGGCTAATATTGTGGGTTTTATCGAAGAATCTCTAAATGTACTCTATGAGGCGTGCTCCTGGACTCCCATGAGCACGGACTGATATTAACTCGTGTTTAATTAAAGCTGTTGTTTAGATAATGAGAGAATACATTTTACAAACGGAGCATGTTCAAGTATTTTCACAAACCAAAAGCACACGGAAATCCTAACACACACACACACACACACACACACACACACACACACACACACACACACACACACAATTTTTTTGAGCAATTTCCTCCGGGATAAATAAAGTTTTCTGATTCTGATTCTGATTCTGACACACGGAGCTAGTGTCCAAACTCTTCAAAATAAAGGTGCCACAAAGGGTTTCTTGTGCAAAAGAGGAACCATTTTAGTTTCTAAAGAGAAAAGAGTCTGTAGAACCTTAATGTAACAGTTCCTGACCACATTCTTCTATGTTATTTGGAAGTTCTTCAAAGTTTAAAAAATGTTTTACACACTAACATCCCGTTTTATAAATGGTTTTCTTCAGAACAGAGCTCCTCAAATTCGTCCTTTACTGTTTACTGGTCCCTTTTTGCAATGTGTTCAAAATGTGTTTTGGACCAAAGAAGCGGAGCTCTTCGGGATCTGTGAAGCCAAAACGGTCCTTCATCACACAAACAACGCTTTTTGGCTGCCCTTTAATATTTAAGAGTATAGTAAGACATAACATGTCAAATTAGTCATTAAAACTTTGGTAAGATAGAAAAACTTTTTTCAAACTTTCAGTAACCGTTCGCTGTTCTGTAAAAAAAAAACCTCACAGGCTCCAAGGTAACTGCGGCTCCAGCTTTTACTGGGGAGACAGCTTCAGTCAGAGATATTTACTCAGAGACGGGGCTCATCACAAGATCAAAACGGACTGGACTGTGGTCAGTCTCCGTAATTTTTGCACTGATCCTCCTACTGATTATTGCAGAGGAAAATATAGATCACACACTGCTGTGCTGCAGGTCAGGGTTTCAGAATCATGCCACTGTCTGTCTTCCAGAAATCAGTCAGAGCAGGAGATTGCAGCACTTGTCTGGTGTCTCACCAATAGGAGGTGCTCTTTCTATTTTTACACAGACACTGTCACTTTACTGCGGACCTGAGCAGGGCAGGATAAGGGTCCCGTACAGCCAAATTCAAGCCTTAACCATCCTGCAGAACGGAGTTAAGATGAAAGAGAGCTTCTACTAAATGTATAGAGTAGAGGATGATACTCTGGCAGCCACCAGGACACACTGACATCGCCATATCTTTCCCACTCACACCCACCCCCTTCCCCTCTGCTAAAATACCATGACTCATGGTTCTTTTTACAGCTTGTTACCAAGCCCAGAGTGCAGGAATCACATCAGAGGAACAGTTCCTCTGCGCTACAGCAGGGGAAGAGACTCGCAGGATGGAACAGATGATTTACAGATCATTGATTAGACACATTACGTATGTCATAAATGTGTAACTATATTAAGAATGCGAGCTGTTCTGCAGAGGCATGGGCCATTGCAGGTATTCGAGAGAACAGGCTGTTGAACGTGAATCAGGAATGCAGTGAAAACGACTTTTACTTAAAATTCTGTCCAAAACAGAAAATAACTTACAAACCAAAAATACGTCAAACTGATTCTAGTTTAAGGCACGCAAATGTAATTAGCAGCTAACAGAGCTAACCGTGATTGGAAATGTGCTATCATTATTAATTTCATACAATAATCTACTTTCCTTATATCCTCACATATTCTACACGCACCAACAGCTAATGAACTCATATGTAATTAAACCAGTGATGTCATTTCATGTCGTCAGACTTTCAGGAACATTTCCTACCCTCCACACATTCTCTGAAAGTGGGTGCAGATCGTTCCGTCTCTGAAGGAACATGGAAATAAATGTAGTAAATCTGGATGGGCATAATGGTGGCACTCTGACAGTGTCTGGTCAGATGCACTCGGTTATTGCATCAGTATGCGAGTTTGCTAGACTCAAAATAACTGAAATTGTGGTATTTATTTATGACATACATACAATATCTGCACTGCAGAGTATTTAAGGCCAATGTACATGAGGCCTCATTACACCTATTGTATATCTGTCCTTGAAATTGACATTAACTTTTCTAAAGGCTGTCATAAAGGCTGCTTTGGCCAGTTTTGATCTCAGAATGAGCCTTTGTGAGCATTTAAGTAGGTTTATGTCAGTTGTTATGAAAGGCTTTTGTGCGTCATGTAGCCTCATGAATACTTGTCTTCAGTGAAGTGTTACCAATCAGCCCCGGTCATTCATTTTCATTTATGTGTAATGTGTCTAAAACATTAGTGTTAGAGCGAAAGAGGTGGTCTACATTCTGCAGCCCATAACCAGCGCACTGTCACATCTCACCACACGCCGTCCCAGAGCTGTGGGTAATCAATACACACTTAGACTTTCCCCTGGGTAGGTGTGTGACCGCATTTTCCCCCAAGTGTGCCGGACTGACAGCTGTCTCCGAACGCGCTGGCTGCGTACTGTAGGCGATCTCTCGACTGTTTGTGTACATACAGCACAGCGCTGTTTTTTCAGATGTGGGTTTTTCTGGGTGACTCATGGGCTGACCTTTTCAAGCTGATGTGGGACTCTGAAACCAGGTTGTCAGCATGAGATAAACTCTGTGTTCATACAAAATGGCACAAGCTACCTTATTGGAATCCAGATAATTGCTGGAAATATATCTCTGCATGGATCCACGTCAAGCTGTGGGGTCACATGCGCTGGGCCTAGACAGCAGCAGGTCACACCCATCTTTACATCCATCACCTACAGCATTCAAGTCCAGACCTGTTTATCTATATATCCTATACCCATCCCTCCGGTCTTTCTTTTTATAACCAGGCTGATGAATTACTGACACTGTGTTATTTTTCAGTATTTGTGTGTCTGTGCCTTTCTCTTTCATTCCCTGCCATTGTTTTTTCTGAAAGTGCATGGTTTTAAAATAGGAACAAAGCGGCAGCAGGAACTCTGCCTTAGTGATTTATTCCTTTATAACAGAGAAATTGTGCAAAAGCCAGAAATGTCTCTATACCTGCCTATCAACAAATGAGCGAGATGAAAGATCACGAAGGCTTCTGTGATGTTTTCTCTTAAATGTCGTTCCTCCAGCAGCAGGTTCAAGCGCTGCACGTGTGGAGCTCCTGCGCGTCTCTGTTCCTCCGCTGATGGAGTCTTAAAGATCTAAGGATCATCAGTGGTAATGTATAAAGGAGGTACCTCCACTTTTTTATGCAGACTTATTCCCCTCCTAGCTAAACCCCCTCCCCCAAGTGAGGATCCAGCAAGAGGGAAATTTATTCTGACAGAAATAAGGCATATTGTGAACTCACTCTGGTGCATCTCGGGCTGTCACAGTTAACTTCAAAACATGCCACTGCCCCCCCCCCCCACACTCTCTTTCCCCTTTCTATCTCTTGCGCTCCCTCTCTCTCTTATCAGCTTAAAAAGCTGGATCTTGACTTTTTCCTTTCAAGGCATGGACAGACTCTTCGGTACAGGACTGCACTACACTCTCAAACGTCCTCAAAGAGTTATTTAGTGTGATGCTGCAGAGGAGCCACCTCCTCTCGGAGGAACCTTTCAGTGGATGGCTCTTTAATCGATTAGTCGTGTTTTCTGCAGAGAATTACTGAAATTGTCTGTGATAATCAATCATCCACTACACATTTTGGAGATGGAGATATCTACCTTAAAGAACCATCTACTGAAACGTTCTTTAGGGAATGAAAAGTGGATCTTGAATGGCATCGCTCCAAAGCACACTTTTCCAGGAAGTTTATTCGTAAAAGTCTGTCGCTAGGAAGAGTTTGTATGTGGACTTTGGTCATCGTACCACAAAAGAGGAAGATGACTCTGAATTTGTGCTTGAAAGTTATGCAAATGAATGCAAATATGTAAATATGGGAGATGTATACGACTCCCTGTGAATGCATGGGGTATTCATTTCTGCTCTGATCTTTTCATTTCATGGTAAATAGAATTTACGGCTTGGTGATGCCCTGCGGAGTTATTGATAGAATCTCAATATGAGGTTCAAAGTATTATTGCTTTGAGCTAGTGATTCAAGCTAGTAGGTTCAAGGCCAACTGGGACCTGGGCAGATAGAACTTTCACTGCCAGGTCAGCATGTTTACTATGTTTCATATCTTGAGCATGACATGCCTTTTCATTAAAAAACCTAATCAGAGCATGGAGGACAGCGCAACCATACTGTATACTTCACATTCCAACCTGAAATGGATTCTCCTTTGGATTTTATGTAATGGACTTAACATTATAGTTGGACAGAGCAATAAATGGACTTAACAATAAGCTGTTTAAGGGGAATGAAAACAAAACACTTTTTATATAAAAACAGTGAACAGTGAACAGGTCAGCCACCAAAACTCACCAACCAGGCAAGGAGGGCCTTTGTCAGAGACACAACAAAGACTAAAGATCCACAGCAGAGATGGGAGTGTCAATACATGGGACCACTTTAAGCCATAGACTACACAGAGCGGAGATTTATGTAAGAGTGGGCAGAAGAATAAGAAAACACATTTGTAATTCGCCCAGCATGTGGTATACTTCACAAACACACTGAACAAGGTTCTCTGATCAGATGAGACTAAAACTGAATGTTTTGGCAATAATGGGGAACACCATGTGTGCCACAAACCAACACTTCCCATCAGCCTGAGAACACAATTCCCACAGTGAAACATGGTGGTGGCAGCATCATGTGGTGGTGATGGTTTTTTTATCAGCAGGAATCTGAAAACTGGTCCGGAGTGAAGGAAAGATGCATTGCTCTAACCTAAAGGCAGTGTGACCGTGACCCTAAGCATACCGCTAAAGCTACACAGGAGCGGTTTAAAAGGAAACATCAAAGCCCAGACCTAAATCCAATTGAGAATCTGTGGCATTACCATAGTTTTGGCGTAAAGAATGGGCAAAACCCCAGTGGCTTGATATGCTAAGCTAATAGAGAAATGGACCAGTGAAAGGTGGCCCAACAAAGTATTGACTTTGAGGGTGAATACTTATGCACACTCAAGATTTCTGTTTTTTTGTCTTAATTATTTTCACCTTTTAAGTAGTAAGCATGTTGTGTAAATCAAACTGTGAACCCTGAAAATCCACTGTAATTGCAGGTTGTAGGACAACAAAACAAGACAAACACCACAGGGGGTGAATACTTTCGCAAGCCATCCACACACACACACGCACACACACACACACACACACACACACACACACATATACCGTGGGCTATTTTCAGTTCAGTCTATAGTAAGAGCATGATAGATTTAGGCCAGCTTTGTTGAAATATGTCTATAAAACAATTATCTTTACTGATATAAAGATTTTTAAATGGAAGAGCATCTGTTAGAATATCTACTAAAGAAAGTGATATCCGAATACTATGAATTGCTCAACACACTTGGAGGAGAACGCTAATAACCAGTTCTCAGCTAACAGGCCCCAGCAATGATGCTGACTTCAATGGCTGTTGGGAATCAAACTTGTCAAATAATCGAGAATAAATAAACGGAATAACTAACAATAACTAACACATTTAAAAAATGATGGTAATGATAACAACAAATTCTCCCGGCGCCCACCATGTGCTTCTTTCTTATTTTCCACTTTTTATTCTTGGGACTAATAAAGGTTTAACAAACATAAAAGTCAAGCATTCATAAGTAACCATATTCCAGATACAACATAAAATACACAATCAAAAAGTTATTAAACCGTATTTTTGAACAAATCTATTTTTTCCACATACATTTTTGCAAAGTAGACCTCAGCAACATCCCATGGGTTTCTGTAGACCCCCGCTCACCTAAAGGTCACAATCACACAGATGTGCCGGTAGCCCTAGGTGCACTGACAGACTGTCGGGACATGTTCTGAATTATCTGAGCTAATTGAAATCAAAAAGGTAATTAATTAACAATTTAGAGTTTAGTATCTACATATTCACTAATAAAAAACTCCCCCCATCTTTAAAGATCCAGCCAATGGTGATTCAGAGGTCAGAAACTGCTAACGAGGGGCTGGATGGATTACACACACTATGCATCAGTTGCTGACTAGGTTGTTTTAGGTGAAGGAGATGGTACTATGCTGTTTCTGGTACACATGTCTGTGAGTGGGCTACCACCAAAATACACCACCCAAAATTATATCTGTGGTTAAAAACCGACCAGTGATGAAGGGTGAGGGTATGGCGAACACAATCATCAACAGATGCTACAGCCTCTAGCCAGTCTACATAGTACAGGCTTTCAGAAACACTTCATTTCGATGGTCCACTCTACTTACTTTGTTGATGCTCGCTTTGTCTTTCACTAACATTAACTTAGACTGAAACAGCCTTAATCTTAATGCAAAGTTAAACATAATCCTAATTTGAAACTGCACCCTGACGCTGTGGACAGTCTGTTAACATAAAATAGCCCCAGATAATATAGAGAGGGTTTCTAAAAAAGTGGTCTGGGAGTGAAGTTTTCACAAATGGCCCCAACATGAATGTTTTTGTTGGTCTGGGTGTTCTCTGAAAGAGAAGGTTTTAGAGAATACTTAGTTGATGTTGAGATCCCTTGATGTTGCAATCAAAAAGAGCTCATGAGGAGAGCGACGGCTTCGGCACTCAATCACGTCTCTCCGCGAACCCACCAGATGACACTCGCAGCGAAAACACATTACCCATGCCATGTTCTGTTGTTTATTGTTTTTAGGGCTGCTTTTGCCTGGGGGTCATTTGACAAAACCATATTACCCTCTTAAAAGTTTTCAAACCCTCTCCTTTGTTCTTCAGTTCCTCAGTCTCTTTCTTTCATGCCTTCCTTCAGTTTAAGCTGTGTCAAGCGGCGCTCTCCCATCCCTTTGTAAACCTGCTCGTCAAAACTGCGCACTGCCATCATGTCGGAGGTAAGCTTACAGCAAGTAATGGCACGCATTTAAACAACACACAGGAAGAAAAGACAGGGGAGGAGATGAAATAAGAAGAATATTTGAAGTGTCTGCCAAACTTCGGAGGAGTGAAGGGATGGGGGTGGGGGGTGGGGGGGGGTTCTCGACAACATCATCAGTCGACATTCCTTCTGAAGTTCATAAAAAAGATTCTTTATTTCTTTAAGTGAGAGCATACTGGAGCAATAAAACCCTCTGCACGGCTTAGTCACCAGGCTCGCACTGGAGCTATTCTGAGACCTGAACCTCCAGCGCTTGTTTTTTCTGGAACTGCCCATGTCTCTCAGCCCGCTCTGAGTGTTAGTGACCTGTGCTTCTAGCGGTATGTGTGTGAGTGTGTGTGTGTGTGTGTGTGTGTGTGAGTGTGTGTGTGTGTGTGTGTGTGTGTGTGTGTGTGTGTGAGAGGGGTTAGGACCAGACAGCCACGTCTGTCTCAGTGCTGGCCCTGTCACCCATCCAGCCACCCATTCTTTCCCCTGCGGGCTTCGAGAGCTCCAGCCGCATTTCATTGGAGCTATGGAGGCCACACTGAAAAGCTTTAGCCCAGAGCTAGGGTGGCCTGTTCACTCCTGGCAGCACGAAACGCCTGCTAGTGTCACAGCTGATGCTAGGAAGAATGACTGATCCTATCCAGAGAGAGCGCGGAGCCTGTGGGGCCCGCCGGGCATGCGCTGAGAGAAGAAAAATACAACTCGATTAAAATAACCTGATAGTCCGCGCTGTCAGCCTGACCCTGGGGTGAGAACGGAGGAGAGAGAGCGGGGTGAAGAGAGGTTAACGTTCCTAACACTTTTTTTTTTCATACTCGTTGATTGGAACACACTTTCAATACTTTCTTTCCAACATGTTGAAGCAGTTCCTCCTGTCCCCATAGCAACCTTGCTCTTACAATGCGTAGCTCCCAGCACTGTAGAGTAGGCTAGGTGACCTCCTGGTAATTGTGGATATGTTTGGAATGTATTGTACATGCTGAAGCTATCTGTTGCTTTGTACAGGCATGTGGGTGCACTGGAAATGTATCCTTTGTTAGTTTACACTAAGGTGACAAAGACTGCAGCTCATATATTGATGCACACTTTGTGTTAGTCATCTTCTAGGACACTATGTTTATGTCGACCAATCCATTTTATATTATACAGTACTGTGCAAAGGTGTTAGGCTCCTGTGCAAACCGCTTAAAGCCATTTATCTGAGCAGTAAGTTACTTTCTGCCAGCAAATACACAAATTAACTTAAGAATAAATACAAAAAAGAAAGCATTCACAAGTAACAGTATTTCTTTTGTTTGTAAAAATACTTGACGCTTTATGAACTGATTCCAATAGCACAGGTTCAATTTCAGATTTCACCTGCAGGCTTTGCATGGATTTGTGAAAATCAGCTGCTCCTGATTTTATCTGATGAAGTGACGATTGAGCAGAAAAAGGTATTTGAGGCATTTGATGAGAACCACAATGTAAGACTGGGCTTCCATGAGGAAAGGTCTGGGAATAATAAAACAAAATCCACATTTACTGAATTAATTAATATTATTTACTGAATTAATATTATTTTCTATTAGTACTCTTAGCTTTTAAAACCACACACTGCTCGGGTAAACAGGTTTGAATATAATTTTGAGGTGTCTGAGACTGCTGCACAGTACAGTATATTGTTGTGGTGGCCCACTTTCAGCCTAGAAGTGACACTTGTGCGTGTAAATTCCCCACAGCCCTGCTGTGCATGATACACTCATAGCCGTACCACACATACTACGGTGACAGTGCTTTGTTCAGAGCGGTCCATCGCCCACAACAGCCAGCAATGGCCCAGTTGTCTGTCCAGTGACAAACAGGGAAGAGCATTGCTGACAATTTATGTGCAAAGGTTTGAACAAATGACATGTTGCCGATGTTCTGAGTGAAATTAAATCAACACATCCTCTACAGCAGCGGCCCCCAGCCTTTATCTGGTCACGGACCGGTTTAATATCAGAGACTATGTTCACGGCGCGGCCTTTAAGGAGCGGCAGATAAATA